>VXBX01008402.1:364751-398144 GCA_013400415.1 Scytalopus superciliaris
TTTTTTCTCCATGGAACGCGTCAGTGTTCCTCCCTTCTTCCTCGAGTAGCTAATAATACAGTGGTTGGCTCTCCTTCGCCCAGCAGGGTTATTGTCATCCTTGCTAAAGTTTGACATTTTACACTTTAACTAAGCACAGCCTTAGGCAAGAAGCTGCTAAGAGACAGATTTCCTTATTAAAAGAAGATGTCACCAAAAGAGCAAGTCAACAAATATGCCACTGCCCAGAAACAGCCATGCGACTGGGAGAGCCAAGGAGGGAGGTGAGCGGAGCCCGGGTGGGTGATGGGCAGTGGAGGGACAGCCTGAGCCATCTGGGGACATGAGGTGCCTTCACCCACTGCTTCATATGCCCCACCCGATAGCACCTACTGCAGTGAGGCTCTGGGGACCTCACACAGTATGAACTATCCCCACAGTGGTCTTTTAGCTGCAGGGGGTTCATCTGGGTGTCTGTGTGTGGAGGGTTTCTGAGTCTGAAAACATTTTCAAGGGTTTTTCTCAAGATTGCAATCACAAAATGCCAGGCACACATAGACAGCTGCAGGCAGCTCCTTTTTTTATTTATTTCAGATATATAATCTGAGCGTGCCTGGTCATGTGCCTTTTTCCTGTACTGCTGACAATGGTTTGGGGTTTTTTTGCTCCCCTTTATGGAGTTTAAGTATAATACACTTAATAGCAGTTAGTGATGTCAGTGCTCTTTGGTATAGCAAATCTCTGGTGTGAGATAATCTTAGTTAATGATCAGCATAAAACAGATAGAGGTCAGTATTTTAGCGTTGCTATAAATCCCACATTTACTGTGATCGAGTCAGAAGGAGATGATCCCATTAACCTTTCCATTGTATTGATAGGGCGTGCATCCCACTGTGGTCAGTTGGGGTGGAGGAGCAGTGTGATTCAGCCCTGTGGACCTGCTCCCATCCTCTTCCTCAGGCTTGTGGTCACCTGTGAGGCTCAGGATGGTGTCCACAGGGTGGGTGCCCCACCTCTCTCTGCAGCCTAATTCAGGGTAACATCATGTAATGGGAGAGGATGGAAAGATACTGGCAGCTTTTAGCCTCTGCAGGTCCCACACTGGAAAGGACAGCACAGTGGCCACACAAGCCAGGCACTGGGGTGGGAGGAGTCCCTGTGGTGCTAAAACGCTGGAATGGTTCTGGACTACTGTCCAGTTTGATGGTCTCCATGGATTTTGGTGGGGTGGCACGGGGTCTCACCAGTTGTGAGCTCACCCTGGTGCAGTGCTCTGATAATCTCGAGATACAGGCAGTGTGGAAGGGAAAAAAATAAGATAAAAATGTCAATGAAGCATTATGGTTAAGTAACAAATTACATAAAAGTAGGAAATAAAATATTTAAAGCCTCCTGCAGGAACGTTAAATCAGTGACTACTATACCTATGTACACAGGCCTTGTTTTCCCTGGATGTTGGCACTACTCATCTTGTGCGTGTGATGGGCAGTGCCTGAGGTAAACCTCACTGATCCAGGGATGCTGGTAATCTTGGGGCCCATGGGGAGGGGCCTGGGGGAGGATGCAAGAGACCTGCACAAGGATGGAGGGGCGGCCATGAGGGTCCACCACAGGTTCCCTGCAGCACTGTCTCCTTGCAAAGCCTCCCCTCCCTGCCTCTCCAGCCCCCTCTCCTCCCAGTCACTATTAACAGTGAGGATTTGCCTTACTCATTTACTCAGAGACCCAGGGTTTTACTGCGCTTCAAACCACACCTTCTCTCCGATGTCCTTGATTAGTTACCTTGGTTGTAGGGTAGTGCTAATTTGATCAGTGTTAGAAATCAGTGTGGGACTGGAACCTTTTTCCCTGTCTTTCAGCTGAATGGATAGAGAGGGCAGAAATAAAGGCTCCCTCGGGTTCTGGTTCATATGTCACCATGAACTGCATTAATGAATCACTGGTCCCAGAGCACATTTGCAGCTTGTTACTAGAGATAATCCTGCACTGTGACCCAATTGCTACTTGGCTGCCCAAGAGGAGATCTTTCTCCAAGGCCCCGAGGAGCAAAGATGGGCTGGGCTGGAAGTCGCCTTCAGCTTTGGAGCTGGAGCTGATGCACTCATTAGAGAGGATTTTACTGGCTAGTGCTTGGCTTTGGTATTTTGCTTTGTGGGGGTTTTGTTTGTTTGTTTGTGGGGTTTTTGGTGTTGTTGCTTTTGGGGTTTTTTTATTTATTTATTTTTATTTTTAATGGAGAAAGCTTGAAAAAACAGCCCCAGAAAGCTTGCTACCATATCCTGTCACAGGATATGTCCCCTGCATTATTGTACAGCCTTGCTGGATGTCTTGTGCCTTTGATCAGCTACTGAAAGGCTCCCCAGTGTTCCCAGTTGCTTCAGGCCTCTGTGGAATGGAGAGGTGGGGTTGGCACAGGGAGGAGGACACTGAGCATGGGAGCGAGATGAGGGTTCCTCTAGCAGGAGAGGTGGTGACGATGCTGCGGTGAGGAGAACATGGGACATGTGAACTCCAGAGGAGCTGAGGGGGCCATCAGCAACTGCAGCACAGTCATACCACATCACTCAGACTGTCCCCAGGCTCTTTTGCTTGGGAGGGAGCCGCCGTGCCTTGTGGCACATGCCCAAACAAGTGCACACTGGTGCTTGAGAGCTGGCAGATAATCCTAGGCAAGTCTGAGTGGTGCTCTTGCTCCCTGCCCTCCAAAAACCAGCCACACACATTCTCTTCAGAAAAGAGAGAGTGTTTTCAGCTAAGGCATTTCTAATCCTGTAATTAGATGGGTTTTATCTGTCTCCTTATTTTGCTGGGAAAGATGATGTTATCTCTGCCCCTTGCAGGGAGATCTGGGTGTGTTTCCCAGACCTCAGGCTTCTTCTCTGACCTTGAGCAAAGTCACTTCAGTTTCTCTCGCCCCAGTGCACTGCCTGAGAAAAGAAAAGGGGACATGGACACTTTATTTCACCCACTCCTCATCCCACCTGGCTGGCCTACAGGCTTCCCATAAACTTTCCAATGCACCTGACCCATAGTGGCCATGGCTCCAAGCAAACTCCTCCAGCCCTGTGACTGCCTCCAGCCATATTCATCAGCACAGGGAGGGCAAGAAAGTCCTTCTCAGCTTCCAGCGAGGTGACTTGTTGAAGGAGACTTACTCCTCCGAAACCAGAGGACCTTGAAGAGATAAAGGTGTGCAAGCCAAGATTTGCTCGCTGGCAGATAACTTAATGTTTTCTTTTATAAGAAACATCTTTATGATTTTTTTCTCCATACATAACAGCTCAGTGGAAGTGAACTGCACAGGTCAAGAAAGTCACCAGGAGTCAGGAAATATGAGCACCCCGTATTTATTGGAAAGTTTATCTCTGTATTAAATATTTGCCAAAGAGGGCTTCGTTAGGCCCACAAGACTGGTATAAATGGGGAGTTGGAACAGATTTTTTTGCAACCCCAGAGCTAATTTCTCACTCTGTTTTTTTGTTCCTGTTGTTCACATGCTGGTGCTGCCAAGTGCATTGAGAGTGAAGCCTGTATTCAAGTCAGAGTTTTTTTTTTATTTCCTGCATTTGAGCAGGCCAGAATTTATATTGCTTGGGTCTCCTTAAATTAGTCCAAGAGGATTTCATTTTACAGGCCTGCTTGACTGGGATCCTTTTGGCACGATGGGCTCAGCTTTGTATACAACTGAGATTCATATTTTATGTGTGTATAAAAATCCCAGCCATGAATCTAGCAGCTTAAAACTTCACCTTCATTCTTTACAGCTCAATTCAGAGCACTCTGCACATTTCCAGCCACTTGGTCTTGCAGGCGGCTCTGCTACAGGGAAGTGGCAAGAGATGCAGGAGATGGCTCCGAAGGGATGCTTTGCACTCCTTGGTCACCAAATGTGGCTTGAGAGAGCCCTGAAAGCCTGTGGCTACAGCAGGTCTCCAGTTCATTATGATGCCTTTTCCCCTTTGGGAGTCCAGTTCCAAATTTGAGATAAGACCCAGGGTATATTCTTGGGAATTAGGACTATGGCAGCAAACTAAGACTCTGGGGACTTGGATTTCCTCTGTATCTTTGCTCCATTATGGAATACATGGAGAACATCTGGAGCTGTTCTCCATTGGTGCTTGTAGAAAATGTCTTCTGATTGCCTATGACCCATCAAAGCTACATGTAGGTGGTGCAGCAATGTAGACATTGTTCTGCAAAGTCCAAATACCAAATTCAGACCTGGGTCAACAGGCCAGCTCAAATATCCTGGGTGGGAACAGGGATGTTTTTTGCTGAGCAGGGCCATGAATGGCTGAAAAAATGAAGGTGCCAAGGATATGGACAGTGGGAAGTACCAGGCTGAGACACTTGGGTAGTCCTGCATGGGCCTAGCCTAAATGCTGCTTGGCTAGTCCCAGCAGAGCTGGTTGTTGTGGGCTGAAGGCCAGTTCTGTGCAGTCAGACTGTGCCCAGCTAACACTCCCTCCCAAAATGTCAAGCCCTGGGGAACCTGTACCAGAGCAAACAGCAGCTGGACTGTTGCCAGGTACATCTGCTACTGAATGGATGGTCCTGGTCCCCGTTTTTCTGTTCTCCTGGTCCTTGGATCTATCCAGAGGGTGTCTCTGCCTTCCCACTGCATGAGTATTGTGGTGCAACAGGACCAGGCTGGTAGTGGCTCACCCCTGGAATTACATGGCACAGCTAACCGGATGGGGAACACCAATGAACTCAGTGTAAGGATGCTAAAATTGCTTCTGTGTGCAGACAGCAAAGATCTGCAGGGTCTGCTGTGATATAATGGTGCTCCAAGTCTGCCTCTGTATAAGATAGCAGGGTGCTGGTCCACAGTTCTTGCTGTTCATATAGGAAGAGATGAGTCCTCATCAGTCATTTTCTTAGAGGTTTTCCTCTTGGCTGTGACTTCCAGCAGGGTTCAGCAGAATTAAATTTTAAAGAAGATAGAATTTAAGAATATGGATGTCCAAATGTTGGGTTTTACTTCAGGGTTTTTGGCAGTACCTGGCCTGCATTTGGTTGGCAGGCATGACTGTGATGCTGTGCTGCCTTCCAGAGTAAGTGTGGTTTGGCTTGGTAGGTGTGAATCCCCTCAGGCTCCCGTCAGCCTCAGCCGATCCATCCTGGTCCTGAGAGAGCTGCAGAGGAAACTGGAACAAGAGTGGGAAAGGCACGGGGAGAAGCATGGGCAGCAGGTCCCTGGCTTTGCCTTGCTTGGTTTAGGATGGCTGTAGCAGGAGCATCCCTGCCATATGCTCTGGGACCAGGTAGCCAATGACCTGGGAGCATTTTCCCACCATGAGTGAATCATGCTTCTGATTTGGTTGTGGCTCCAAAGCACAACCACTCCCTCCCCAACCCATGTTTGGTTTTCCAGTGGTTGAGTTTTATCGAGCAGTTCTTTATTGGATTTATCATGCCAGTTGTTAAAGCTTCCAGCTGCTTAAATTTACTTTCTTGTTTTCTCATTTTCTCATCTGTCTTTTCTGTGTTCTTTACAACAAAATCCACACGGCCCTCTATATCATTAACTCCACGGGCAAGTTAATCAAATTTACTGTCAGGCACAGCTATAGCTGCTGGAATGTTTCTAATTTCTTCAGAGGGGCATATTGGGCTTGCAAAGAATCAGACGGTGCCTCCATTTCTGCTGGCTTTCTTCATAATGCGCCCTGGAGTTGCTGCAATTCCCAAGCCAGCTCAGACACTCTGTTTCCCACTGTAGTCTCTCCTATTTCTGCTCTCTCCGTGTCACCACTAGCTCAGTCTAAATTTTGGGTTTGTGTGATTTTCCATGGGTGCCACATCTCTGTTGGGGTGATGCAGAAGACCATCCAAACAAAACACCAACTTTTCTGTGGGAGGGCTGGGAGGTTTACCTAAATCAGGACATCCTTCATGGATGTAAAAAGGCTTTCCAGCTCCCATCCCAGGCTAGCACTTGCAGTGCTGGTGTTGCATGAGGAGCATCATTGAATAATCTCTGCAGTATCCTTGGGAAGTGGGCCACATCACCCCTTTGGAGCTTAGGAGGTAATGAAGATGTTTATGGACTCTCCAGCCATATTTATGGGTCACAGTGGGATCTGGAGGTGAAATGGAGACTTGAGCGTCAGGTGCACTTGGCTGCAGCATAACTGTTTGCTTTTCATCTGCCCTCAGCATCCAAAGGCACGTTCTGGAGCAAGAACTGGTTTGGGTATTGTGGCAATCATAGAAAAAGAGGGGACTGCTGCCAGGGTGCAGATCAGAGTGACCTCACTGTGCTGCTGCAGGCTGCACATCCCTGGGGTTGGTGTTAGGGCAGAAACCTGTTCCTGTGCCAAGGCAAAGCTCGATACCAATTTGGGTCATGCTGTTGTGCAAATGGCACGTGCAACCAAGGCTGGCAGGATGCTGTCTCAAAGAGAGATGGTTTGGAGACTTATGTACCTGAGGCAGCAGGCCAGGAAAAGGCTGCACGGAGAACTTATAGCAACCTTACAGTATCTGAAGGGGGCCTACAGGGAGCTAGAGAGGGAGTCTGCATCAGGAACTGTAGCGATGGGACAAGCAGTAATGGGTACAAATTGAAAGGGGGTAAATTTAGGTGATATATTAGGAGGAAATTTTTTACTGTAGGGGTGGTTAGACACTGGAACAGGTTGCCTGGGGAGGTTGTGGATGCCCCACCCCTGTCAGTGTTCAAAGTCAGGTTGGATAAGGTCTTGAGCAACCTGGTCTAGTGAGAGATGTCTCTGTCCATGGCAGGAGGGTTTGGGACTAGGTGATCTTTAGGGTCCATTCCAATCCCTTAACATTCTGTGATTCTTTAATGAACCCATGTCTGCAAACACCTTGAAAGCAGGGTGGTGGGGCTGTCTGTGCAATGGGGCAGGAGCTGTGTGCTTTAGCTGGGGCTGACCACCCTGTCAGACACGCATAGCCCTTGGTGACCCAGCTGCCTGTGCCCTGGGACCAGCCCCCCTTGGGCAGCCATCCGTGGCTGGTCCCCAAGCCAAGCCTCATCTCCGTGTAAAGAGAGTCAAAGCCCTGGGGGAATTCTCTTTAGGTGCGTGGGCTGTGGGTTTTGAGCGGGATCAGGGCACCTGTGCCTGTGTGGGAATAAAGCAGCGCTCACGCAGCGAGAACGTGAGACCTTGGTGCATCTCATACGTGTACACGTTCGAGGTGCGAGACAGCTGGCGCGTGTGTTGTAGGAGTGACGTCCAGGGCTCGCCTTCCAAATCACCGGGGAATGGTGGGGAAGGGAGGAGCAGAGGAGGAAGGGGAGAGAAGGGGCTGAGAGCAGGTGAAGGAAGAGGAGGAAGGAGTGAGGGAGGGGGAGCGTGAGAGAGAGGGCAAGGGGAGGAGGGGATGGGGAGAGAAGTAAACAGGGATGAAATTGCAGGTAAAAATAAAGCCGAAGAAGCCCAGGTGGAATTCATGCAAAGTCTCCTCATCAACACTGCGACTCCCTCCTGTCACGGGAACTGTCATCCGGGCTCGGCTCGTAATGAAAGGGAAAATATTTTATTCAGATTTATTAATTTGAAAATGAAGCCCGCCTGTCGAGAGGGGGACAGTTCTTCTCAATCTGTCATCGTTGAACCACACGCTCCTGACACCGGGATTCATTTGTCTTGTCGGCTCTGACAGTCGGATTCTCCCAGAGCTGTTCCTGGTGGATCGCCCTGGGATTTTAAACCGGATGAAACACATTCCGACAAGGAACAGCCTCTTTATTAATGCAAATTACATGAGGAGGAAAGAGCGTGAGGGAGGGAGAGAGGGAGGGAGGGTGACGCCAGCAGACGCTCTGGTTCCTCTCCCTGTATCAGTCATTTGTTATTTACATTTATACGCATTTTTCAGGTTTAATAAAAGGAGACCGGGATTTTCGGTGACATTTATGGACGGATTGTTTAAAAAAAAAAATGGCACCATCACCAGAAATGTATGCAAAAATACATATATATATACACACACATGAATGCATGTGTGCAAGCTCCATCTCCCATGGGCAGAGCTGGCTTCGGACAGGGCAAGCACGTGGGTTTTCCCGTGGTGCAGGAGGGGTGGCTCTGAGATGGGAAGGAGACATGTGGCAGCGGTGTTGGTCTGGCGAGGCTGCTAAGGTGATGGCAGGGCATCTCCCATCACGTCTGTAGGACCCCTTCTCAGTCCCTGGTGGGAGTGACTGGCTGGAGCAGGGTAGGGATTGCTGCCTGTGCTGGGGTGTGCCTGTGTGGGGTAGAGGGTGGAGGCAAGACAGTCCTTCCTGCACCCTTTCGTACGTGGGAGATGTCTGGGGGGTGTCAGTGGTGGGATCGTGGCTCCTGGGGATCAGCATGACTTCCTAGGGCATGGCTGTCCCTCCAGCCTCTGCTGCTGCCCTTCACCAGGGAAGATAATACTCATTAAACATCAGCATTGCCCACTACTCTTGTCTCTATCCTATGGGCACCATCGGAGGTTTCCAGGGTGGGTTTTCCCTTGCAAGCCATGCATGCCCTAAGGATCCCAGCTCTGCTAACAGGGCTGGCACCAACCCCCTCCCCACCCCGAGGTCCCCTCAGCTCATCAGTGCAGCGTAAAACAAATGCCAGAGCTGGGAGTATGGAGGGCCTGAACGTATGTGTCTAATGATGTCTCCGCAGTCTATGGAATGAATATTTAATAGCGCTTGTCAGCAAGATCTTATACAGGGAGTTCTGTCCTAAAATGCTTGTTAACTCTTGTGATTTCCACGGCAGCCTCAGTGTTTATGGTGGCCTCTTCCTGGTTTGTCACCTCCTCGGGGTCCCTCCCACTATTCTTCCTCACCCATGGCTCAGCAAAGGCCACTGTCGCCATTGTCACCCTCAGCAGTCCCATCCATGGTGAGGACAGAGGTCTGAGGCAGCAGATGAGCAAGTTGGACCTGACAGTTCCTCCCTCCCTAGGGGCAGACAGGACCCCCTGGTTTAGTGTCCCAAAGTCTCTAAGGTGACTCTGTGTGTCTGCAGCCCCACATGGATCTCAGGCTTTTGCCCCCAAATTTCCCCACCCTACTAAAGCTCTGTCAGAGAGATATTCAGGCTTGACTTGAAGGCTGCAAGTGATGGAGAATCTACCACGTCGTTAGGCAAATTGTTCTGCTGGTTAATTAGCTTCACTTTTAATGTGCTTGGAGCAATGAGAACAGTAATTCACGGTAGGAACAGGGACGTGCAGCGAGGGCCTGGAGAGGTGTGGGAGAGGAGGATGGAAAGCCAGAGAAAAAGGACTCAAAATTAGAGCAGAGACATTTTTCAATGAATTTTTAGTCTGTGAGAGGGACAATGAGAATAGAGAGGAGGAAAAAGAAAATTAAATGAAAGAGAGGAGAAGGAAATATTTCAGAGGGATCAATGTTATTTTTTAATTTGGTTTGAGTTTTGTGAATGCTATTTTTATGACAGAGAACTAAAGAGTAGAAATGACAAAATGCCATTTGGTAACATCCTAGAAATGTACTTTTCCACTTTTCATTCTGAAATGGCAAGTTCTTAAATTTAAGTCTTGGTCTAAAACCCCCTTTTTTTTTTTTTTTTTTAAATGGGAATAGGTGGCTTTATACCTGAACTTCAGTGCTTGAAACCTTCTTTGATGGTTTTCCCAGAGTCAATTGGTTCTCTTTGGCTTGCCTACCCCGTCCTTGAAATGGGGCAGGTGCCGGCTCATAGAGGAGCCCATAACAAAAATGTCTTTGTTTCTACGACCTTCTTTCTCCAGTTGGATCCATAAGTTGCTCTGAGAGCTCACTGTAAAGGTGCATTAACCCTGTGCAGTGATCACAGATAAAGATGGGGGCTCATTGGAGCTGTGCCCCATCCGTGCTTCCTCAGATGGAGGTCCAGAAACCAGGGGGAATGCATGTGGGGAGATGTTGCCAGAGCTGCTCACTTGCAGGGGAGAAGCAAGTTGTGTCTAGGGAAATGTTTCTGCAGTTGTCACAAGCCCTGGGCACAACTGTACCCAGCTGGCAGTGGTGACAGGGATATGGCCCAAGGACAACCTTGGGAGCACCTTGAGGAGTCACTTAGAGCCCTGGCCCAAACCCCAGCTCGGTCAGAGCACCTCTACATATTGCTTTCAAGGACCTTCCCACCTGGTCTGCAGGGACTGTCTGAAAAATCACTTCTGTCCTTGAATTCCTATTTCCTTGCAAACCCCATGGCTAGGGCTCAGCCCTGGTGTAATAGGCATCTGCTTGCAGTAATCTCAACACCCCTCCCCAAACCTACTTATAAAATACTGTACCTTGCACCAATTTTATCTGTGACATCGCATAAAAAAAAAAAATCCATTAAAAGAAATAAAAGCAGGTGCAGCCTGGTGCTGCAAACACTCCTTCACTCTCATTCTCTCCCCTTCGTTCTCCCTCTCCTTCACTCCCGGTGTTTGCTAGTTTGTATGATTAATTTTATCAATTTTCCTGACCTGCTTTGCCACTGAAATAAATATGACAGCTGCAGTGCTGCCTCAATTCGTTCTCTTGCCAAGTGAGCTGCTGAGATGTGTTTTCTTGTTGATCGCAGACTTTGGTAAATATCAAGTAAATAGACTGAAGAGGATTCATTTCAGCAGCTTGGATTGTCAGGACTTCAGCCCGAGAGCACATCCTTCACCAGGGAGACAAAGGGAGAAGGAAAGCTCCTGTCCCTCCCCAAAAAAGCAATCAAGAAATCCTTGCGGTGCACCAAGCACTGCCAGCCTGGCCTGTAATTAGCAGTGTCAGCAGATGTCTTGGAGGAGACTCCTAAAGTCTGGGTCCTAAAAAAAGGTTTCCTGTGGCCAGGGAGCTACTGCAGGGTGTGTGGGTCAGGGTGGCAGCAGAGATGGGTGCGTTGGGCAAAGCCGTCCCAGTCCTTTTCTACACCTCAGAATCATCACTGGAGATGGTCCATTGCCAGCTCTTCTACCGTCTTGACATTGTCTCCTCTCCCTGTGTGGAAGAGAGATGTCCTGGTTCTCCTTATCAGAAGGTGGCCCAATCAGCCATGGGGCACCAGAGTCATGGCTGGTGCTGGTGAGCTGAGCAGGGGGTACTGGGGACAAGGTGACAACCTGGCATTGCAACCTGACTTCAAATGAATTGGCTATGTCTAGGACCTAATTTTTCCAAACTGTCTCTCCCAGTGAACTAAAGCCAGGAGTAAGCTGAAGGCTTCCCACCTTTCAAGGAGTCTCTCCCAGAGATCCCCTTCCCCAGTGAGGCTGTTTGAACACATCTGTGCGTGTAGGATCTTAACTGGCACATCCTCCATCCCCGTGCAAGGTTATGAATATGGTCAAAGCAAGTCTCCCAGCCCATGCAGATGGTATAGGGGAGCATGTGGGGCATTGAATTCCTAAGCAGGGTACTTGGCTCCAGATTATTGCTGCTCTTGCACATGGCTTCTCACACACAGTGCTGGTTGCTGCAGGACTATGCTGGCATGACAAGGCCCAGGCTCTCTTGAAGTCTGGGGGACTCTCATTGTTGGTTATACATATGGTGTATTGTTATGCACATGGGGAGTTTAAAACATTAGGAGGGAAATTGTTGTGTTAGCATCTCTACCATATGGCCTATTTGGCTGGTGTGGTAGGAGAGAGAAAGAGAAGGACTGAAATATCATTGCTCAGTGTTGGTATTTCAGCCAGCAGCGTCTGTAACAATTGTAATCCTTACCCTGAGGACCTTTAGGCACCTTTTGGAGAGATTTGGGATCAATCTCAAAGCCTGACTCAAAGTAGCTGCCTCTTTCCTACATGGTGACTGTGCTTTGTTTTGGTAGGACTCCCCACTGAGTGCCTGGAGGATCAAAAGCACCAGAGCATCCAACCAGACTATGGCAATGAGGATGTGACTTGGGTGTAATTTGTGGAGAAGGTCCTGCTGTTGATATTAACAGGAGTGATGCTGCTGGGGCAGGATTCAAGCACTGTGTGCTCTGCCCTCCTACACAAGGGATTTTGCTCTGGCTCTGTGGAAGAAGTAGTCATACTTCCTCAGGCATATCCTTAAATACTTTTAAAGTAGTGCTGGAGAAGAGTGCTGAGCAGAATTTAATAGTGTGGACATTCTTAATAGCATTGTGGAAGCATCCAACTGCCCAGAGGTCTCTCAGTGGGGACTGGTGTGCTGGGTAAATGCTCTCAGTGTTACCAGCCCCACCTGTGCAAAAGCCTCCAGTGTGCCTACTCTTCCCCAAGAAATCCTGAGATTTTTAATATGATTCCATTCAGGGACACTGGAGAAAAATCCAGGGGTTGTTTTGTGCCATTGCAGACTTTAACCTTTGGGTGTAGTTACATACAAGCTTTATTTCTGTAAACAAAAGCCTTTTGCTGATTTCTAACAATCCTGTATCTTTAAAGACTCTGTGAGCAAGGAACTCTGTGTTGAAGGTTTTGCAGTCTAATTGAAGATAAACATTTGCTAGCCTTCATGATCTAGTTAACTGGCAAACAGCAATTACCAGTACAACCCCAAAGCCGAGCCTCTGTATGCCACAGATCTTAGCAAAGCTGCCTTCAGTCATCACATACAAACACGGGGACAGAGGGAAAAAATAGAAACTCCCAGCCTCCAAAACCAAAGAGAGAATCTGTAAATGTGACCCAGATAAACACAATGCAGGACAGCTTCCTTGAGTCAGCAGAGAGCCTCAAACACCTGCTCGTGCGACCTCTTCCACCCTGTAAAGGCTGGGTGGCTGCTGCAGCACCCCACTGTCTCCCCAAAACTGCCACAGCCTCCAGCATGGATGTGAATTGCTGAGCCAGAGCTCAGAAGCTTGAAACCAGGAGCAGGATGAAGGGGGCACTGTAAAATACCTGTAACTGAATATAAACCTGAAGACATAGGGCTCCTCTGCTGCCTCTGCTCCAATTTCTTGCAGATTGACTGTGCTCCCGTAGCTTTACCTTTTGGAATTATTGCATTATTACCATTACTGAGGTGATGATTTTCATTAATGACTTATTGCTGGAAGCTGCAGAGTACAGGACTTTCCATCAGAAGGAAGGTCTAGATGGCTGCAGGGACTCCTCTCTCCTTTATCTTTGAGCTCTGATGGACATTCTACCATCCGTGGAGGGAGACCACTTCCCTGGGCAGTCTGTTCCAGTGCTTGATCACCTTTTCAGTGAAGAAATTTTTCCTAATATCCAATTGAAACCTCTCCTGGAACAACTTGAGGCTGTTTCTTATTTAATCCAGCCAGCCTGGTGCTGCCCAGGGCATGGCCATGCAGCCCAGGAGGTGTCCCTGGAGGAGTTGAGCATGGAGCTGGAACTCAATGTGCTTGTGCCAAAGATCTCCAAGGCAGCTCCAAATTTCCCCAGGCACCGTGAGCTCCAGGGATCACTTTTGGCTGCTGGTAGAGCAGCATAAGTGATGGTAGCACTGCAGTGTGGTCCTTCCCAAGAAAACCATGCTTCAGCAGCTTTGGTCCTGCTGCCAATCCAATATCCTGTGATGACCAGCTGGAACTGGAAGCATGAGTGCCTGGGCGCATCACCAGTGAGCAAAGGGCAGTAGCACTCCTTTCCTTCCCATCAAGGTGTTCCCAAGTCTGGCTGTTGTGTTGGCTGGGCATATTTTTTTACGGGCGCAGATCACCTTGGTCCAGCAAGGAGCTCACGCAGCAGCCGCTCGTCATCAATTCAGATACCCCCTCCCCTCTTCTCAAGGACTTCTGAGAGCAAAAGGCTTGTGGCTACAAAGATTTACACCCCCTCAGTAAGGGTTAACCTCATCTGGCAGCCACTATTGTCTCAGGACAACTTGTCAGTCTGTGAGAACGTGCCGTAATGGATTTGAAGTGGATTGCTTAGCCCACGGAGAGGGTGATGCTGTATTTATTGAATAGACATTAAAAAGAACATTTCTCAATTTCTCAGCACTGAACTCGAGGTCAATGGATCTTTTTGGCACTGACATGCTGAGTCAACTCCTAGCTTAAAGCTTTTAGAAGGACCAGGGTTAGATGAAAGGATTAGACTCCGTCTTTAGCGTTTCCCTGGCAAAATCGTTGGGTGCTAAATCATTTATGTTGCTTTGCAGCGCTTTGCTTGGCCTCTCCCTGTTACCTTGGAAAAGAAAAAAAAACAACGTTATTTCCTTTTTTTGGATTGAAATGACACAAGTTGATTATTTCCACTGTGCTGAGGTGGATACAAAGCGCATTGGGCTCCTAAGGTCGTTGGGCAGCTGCCGAGAGAGCTGCAAAGCCCTTTTCCCTGGAGAAGGAGGTAGCTCTGTGGCGAGATGTGGTGCCAGCCCACCCACATGATGACGAGAGGGCCCGTGGCTTGCTGTTTGCTGACAAATTCCTTGTGCACCAGCAAGACAGAGTTTTAATAATGGCCCAGCGATTGATTACAGCAGCCCTGACAGCAGGGGCTGGCTCGGTGGTCAGTCTGGAGCTGATGTCTGTGGGAGCAATGGGCTTCCCCATGCCCCTGCCTGTGGGGCAGGCTCCAGGCACTGCTCCCTCGGTGGCAGGGGGGTTTGCCTGAGCACCAGGTAGCGAGTAGAAGCCTTCCAAGGGGTTTGGAGTTAAGGGGATGAGGTTATGCTGTGCTCGCAGTTACAGTGGGGTAAGTCTGGAGCGTTGCAGTGACTGCAGGAGATGTTTCCATAGATTCCGACCTCCCTGGTGTCAGATACATTGCTACTGTTCCCTGTGGTTTCAGGCAATTTTGTTGTACATTAGTGTCATGCTAAGGGCAATGCTGGACAGGTTGGTTTAGATAAGCCTGTCTAACCTAAGCAAGCCTTGGGAAAGGCCTTTTTGGGAAGAGTACCAACCACAAAAAGGGTGATGAGCGATGAGAGGCTGCTGCGGTGTTCCTGCTGTGCATCCCTTGTCAATCACATTGGCTGCTGGGGACAGGCATGCTCCTGCATTGATTCCAGTTCCTCTTGTGAGGAGCTGGAAGGACCAGAGTGGATGGAGCAGCATCCCTTCCAGCAGAGGAGGAAGGCAGCCTTCCTCCAAAGCACTGCTTGATCTAGTTGGTGTCCCTGCCCATAGCAAGGGAGGTTGGTCTAGATGACCCTTAAAGGTCTCTTCAAACCCCAATCATTCTATGATTCTACCTGCTCCTGCAGCCTTCCTGCTTGCAGCCGGCATATCCCATGCCAGCAGCTCTTTTGTGCTCTGCAGAGCTTCATCCCACAGCCCTTTCTCAGGCCAAATCCCTGTTGCAGCCAGCACTTTCCGGCAGTTTCAGGCCTTCTGGTAGCAGTGCAACAAATAAAATGCAATCCGCCTGTATCATAAAGTCAAATAAAAATGAAACTGAACATCCACTTTGCAGACAGCAAGTACACTGTAAATTTATGAGATCATATCTCGTGGAGGACAGGGTACTTAAGGGGGGAAGGAAGGGGCTGGCAAAAATGGGAGAGAGCGGCCGAGGGGTAGTAAATATGTTTTCAATAATGAAGAGGCCCGATTACCCTCTTTGCAATAAAAACGTGCACAAGGCAGAGCTGCCGTAAAAATTACTCCCGAGCAGCCTGGTGTATTTGCACCTTGTCATCTTGTCAGCTCCATGCAAATTTGCAAGGCGCCCGCAGCCGGCGCGGGGCCGCCGAGGACTTGGTGATGGCCCTCCCTCCCTCCCTCCCTCCCCAGAAAGGCCATTTCATTGGCAGCCCCCGGCACCCCGGGTCCTGTCTGCCACCCCCTCCCACCCTGCAAAATGCACTGATTTGCCCGTAACCGTAGCAACCAGCACAAATGCAGGATGCAGGGATGGAGTGGAGGATTGCTGGGGTGCCACGTGTTCTGGGTTTCTCTCCAGGCAGGCGAGGACGGTGGGAAGCACAACGGGATTTGGGATGTGGTTCCTGTGGGCTCTGTGGTGTGTGGTTTTGTCCAGCCAGGAGCCCTGGCCACACTGGCAGGTGACATTTCCCTTTTTTGGGTCGCATTACATGTCCTGCCTGAGGCCAGTGGTACTACGTGCTCTCTAGGCCACACCAATAGCACTGGGTGCCACTGAGCATCATGTATTTAAACCAAAAAAATAAGGATTTTGTTTTCTCTCAGCACAAAGCAGAGCAAAGGCTGAGGCCTGAACTCTCTGAAGATGTTTTCTCAAGAGGTGAGTGTTTAAAACCAATTGAAACAAGGGGATATAAACAGCACAGGAGAAGCTTCAAGTTGTCTGAAAATCAGTCTGAGCTGTCCTCAAATAAACCACTGCTGGGCCCAGAAGAAAGCAATTACACAGGGGCTTAGCCGAGCTGATTTAACAAAGCTGCAGTAATTAAACCTCATACACTTCAGGCTGGGGATTCAGCTCTGAGTGCTATCAGGATCCTGTGTCAGACGGTAAATCTTTTCGGTATGAGCAGCTGAGAGGATTTAAACCAAGGTAATTCTCCTTTCTCTCTTTCCTGCCTCTTGGCTGAGACATCGCCCTTGCGGCTGCTGGTGGGCTTAGCAAGGATTTCTTTTGTGGAGCAAAGCCAGAGCAGAGTAAAACTCCCAGGTCCGTTGCTTTCTGCACCAGGACATACAGCCCGGAGCTGCGTCACTGGAGGACCTGGCAGGCACCTGACTGCTAAGAACAATTTACTGACTTGATCTGGCAGCTTCAGTGTAAAAAATCCCATCCTTTGGGGTTCATGACCCCGACTCGAAGGCTGCTGTAGCTAATGGGAGCCTTTCTCTGGCCTTCAATGGGCTTTGAATTGTGCTGCCGAGACAGAGCGAAAGCGCTGAGTGTCGGGGCCCTATTAAGGATGGAGATGGCCAGGCGTGGGTGCTCCCCCGTGGAGGCAGCCTGGCAGCCTGCTGGGGTGCACGAGCCCTGACCCGCTGCTGGAAGCACCGTCTGCGGGCGCTCGGCGTGCCAGCCGTCACCGCCGGAGTCACGGGCTTTGAGGATGGAAGAAAGAAATTGTGGTCGTGTAGCTTGACCTCTTCTATTCAAAGCGAGATCAAAGGAGGGCCAAGAAAGAGCAGAGGAGGCTGTTGTGCCCAGTAGCTGAATGGAAGATGAATGGGAGAGGAGTAGGGGGAGCTGGGGGCTTGGGCTTGCAACAAAGCAACAGGATTCAGTTAGCAGGAGGAGTTGTATTCTGGAATTGCAGCACTAAAGGGATGCAGCTGGGGCAGGGAAGGCAGGCAGGGGCATCATGGAGAAGGTATGTTTTCCATGTCAAGGGTGCATGTGTTTGCATGGAGGGACAGGAAATAGGGGAATTAGAGTTGCTGGAGGTCTCCAACTGGTGGTTAAATGGGAAAACACTGGTGGGCCTCCAGGACACCATGTAAAGGAAGCTTTAGTGAGCAGTTGGCATAATAATGTGGTTAATGTGCGATATTTCTTCCTGAGGAAAGAAGAATCTTGGGGGTGTGTGGGTGATCATCTCCCTCACCAAGGGTGGGAGAACAGGGAAGAGCCTGTTTCTGATGGCTACTCCTGCAGCAGGAATTGGCTGGGGATGTGGAAGGTGCCCTGTTAGAGTTGCTGGGAAATGACTGAACCAGTGCTGAGGGGCAGGAGGGAAGAAGGAGAATGCTGGATCTGTGTACAGGTCTGGGCACTCCAGCACCAGCTGACCATGCCCAGGTAAGGCCCCCAGGGAAGCTGATCTTGAGGGGAAAAAAACCCTGTTAATGAGAGCCAGTGACAATGTCTTGTGGGCACAGTTCAGACCACAATGTCGCAGAAGAAATAGGAAAAGGACTCAGACCTGAGAAAGAAACCTGGGGGAAAGGAAAAGTAGGTCAGGTCATGAAGATCAAGTAGAGAAGTGCAGTGTGCACATGCAGAGACAAGATCGGATAAGCCAAGGCACATGGTGAGATGCAATTAGCAGGGGACATCAAGTGTAACAAGAGATTGCTCTAGCAGTACATCAGCAGTTGCTGGAGGACCACAGAGGTGTTGGTTTGGTACTCAGGGACAGGGAAAGCACTCAGCAGATGATGCCAAAGAAGCATCATCGCATTTGTTTTCCCCTAAGAAGGTCAGCTGTGACCCTAATTGAGTACTAGTGAAAAATATACCTACCTTTTAAAAGGGAGAAAAGTAGGAAAGGGATAATTGTGAAGATTTCAGTCTAACTGCAATTCCCAGAAAAATACTGGGACATGTAGTCAAACTTGTGAAAACCTAGGAGAAAACAGGGATGTGAGAAGAGGTAACACAGGTGGCTTCAAGGAAAATTATGTCAGCCTGGTAGGATCTCCTTGCCCAGAGAAGCTGTGGCTGCCCCATCCCTGGAAGTGTTCAAGGCCACATTGGATGGAGCTCTGAGCAACTTGGTCTAGTGGAAGGTGCCCCTGCCCATGGCAGAGAGTTGGAATGAGGTGGTCTTTAAGGGCCCTTCCAGCCCAAACCATTCTGTGTTTCTGTGTAGCGGGTCTCACGAGAGAAGGCAAGCAGGGGAAGCTGAGCATCCTGAGTTTGGTACAGTGGTCTCATAAATGTGGAAGAATCATTTAGATTAAATGCTAGAGGCTGGCGAAGTGGCCAGAAAGTTGAACCTGGGCTTGCACTGAAAGAATTCATTGCACAAACGTGCACAGGGCAAGTGGTATCTGGTGATGCTCCTTATTTTCATTAGTGACTCTGGATGGTGGGATGGGGCTGCAGTTATTTCCAGATGGCATGAGCCTAGCTGAGAAGAAGTTTAGTTAGAGAATAGGACTAGCATGCAAAATAGCTCAAATAAATGGGACAGAGAGTCTGTGAAAAAAGGCATGACTGGAGCAGTGTTGTTTGGGACTTTTAGGCATAAGCTTAGTGGATAGTTTGGTCTGGCAAGTGCAGATGAATGGGTGCTGCTCCTGCCTAGGTGAGCAGAATGAGATGATAGACTAAAATACATAAAGGGGGAGGCTGGCTGAGAGAGAAAGATGATGCTGTGTGGAGAGAAGAGAGAGTAGACATGGGCACTTAGCAAGCAGGACAGGGAAAAGGTGTCTCAGGTATCCCACTTTGGGAAGGACCAGGGGAAGAAGGTAAAAAAATAACAGAACATTAAGAAGTGTTCAGCAGGTTGTGCTTTATCTTAAGGCTGCAAAAGCTTGGGCAGGGGAAGCTCTGATGGTTGCTCAAACAAATATGGTACATGGTTAAGGGATGGAGTTCTCCCCTTTCCCACTGCAACCTTGTCAAGCGTAGGTTCATGAGAACTGATGGAGAAACTGTAGTGTAAACCCAGGTCTGGGAAAAGGAGTGAATGTCCCATTGCAGAAACACTGACAGCCAGCATCGAGAAATATTGAGAGCCCAGGAGATCTGTCCCAAGTTGCCAAGTTATTAAAAAACAGCACTTCATAAATCGTACACCATCCTCTGAAGCTTGTAGAGGTTTCATGAAGCCAAAATGTCCCTGACCAGTGGCTGGTGATGGTGTCTGTGAGCTGGTAATGTCTCAGATGAAAACAGGCTGGAAAATAACTTCATGAAAATAGCTGTTTGTTGTGATATTGAGACTGGCAAACCTTTGGAAGTGTAACTTTGGGCTGCTGATATTAGGGAGAAGAAATTTGCCCAGACCCTCTTAAGCCAAAGTACATTGAGGTGAGCAAGGATACCTGTACCAGATTTATTCATGCAAGGTGAGGGGTTTTTCAGGTTCAGGAGGCAAATTGGCAGCTTACCTGCCCCCCCTCCTGTATTTCACTGTGAATGCAACAGGGTCACAGTTTCTGTTTGCAGTGTGGGCTTGACGTGGCTTTATTGGCCTGTGCCTCACTCCCATGAATTGCAAAGGCATTTTGGAGGGAGAGAACGGAGAGAAGGCTCTTTAGAAGAAGGTGGCAACAGGTTATGAGGTAGAATAACAGCTTCATGATGGGCCGTGTTGGCATCTTGGCTGTGTCCATGCTGGGACACCGACCTTCTGCACAGCCTTGGCTTGGTCCCCTGGTGTTTTCCAGTCCCTCCACCCAAGCAAACAAGACTTTTGCCCCTCCTTGCAGGGAGAAAAGGACCTGGTTGTGAGACCATCGTGGTGCACCTGGACCAGAGGGGTCTCAGAAACTTCTTGGGCTTTTGCTTTTTAATATGGTGAGTGGACTGAGCCCCAAACCCCGACTTGTGGGAGAGCCAGGAGAAGCAGTTTTCACCAGGGCACAGCTACACTTGTTGCAGTGAGAATATATAATTTCAAAGCCCTACAGATCAAATGCAGCTAGGGGGTGGAGCTGCACTTATCTCTCGCCTTGTCCAGAAGTTTGAACAGCAGAACAAACGATTTGATCATGTTTTTATTGTGCTTCCCCCCCTCCCTTCTATCAGGGAGCTATAAACCAGGGATAATCTGTAATTCTCCCAGCCTAATTGTGCTGCCCGGCCACCTGAGCGTCATTGCCTGGCCGGGAAAATGCTCTCCATCTTCCCGGCTCTCCCGTGCCGCTCGGGGATGCGGGGCGTGTGCCGGCTGCCTTCCCAGCTGGCTGCCGAGTCCCGAGACCCGAGTGTTCCCCGAGGTGATCATTTACTGGGATGCTAACTCGGCCGTCCACAGAGCGAATTAAAAGGACGTTTCTTCACCGGCTCGGGAGCTGCGGGAATCCTGTGGCTGTGCCCAAAGGGTAGGGGAGGGGGAAATCATGGAGAAGTAACTGGAGGCTGGGAGCCTGTTTGCAAGGAAATTAAACTAAAAATGTGTAGAAAAACAGCCGTGGGGCTTCACATTTCAAACTCAGAGTGGTATCCAGTAGGTCTGAAAAGCTGTTTTAACACTTGAGCACTGGCAGACTGCAGAACCTTATTTTCGCTGAAATATTAGTGTTCTTCTCCCCTTCATTATAGCAAAATGAAACAGAAAAGTGACCATTTGCTTGATTCAATCCACCTAAAGACCAACCACAAACACCCAGTGGTGGGCAAAGCATTCCCCCCCCCCCCNATCCATTTTCAACGTTTAACCCGAAGCTGCCTGTCTTGCTGTTAGTGACAGAGGAGGTGTATGGGGGGGGGAGAAACACCAAAAAGCAAAAACCGCAAGCACTTAAAAATCAATACTTTATATTGTCTTTTTTTTTTTTTCTTTTTTTTAAAAGCTCAACACTTTTGATGAAAAGATGTCAGCTCTGCCCGGCTCCCCGAGGAAGCTCCCTCTACGGGCGATGCTGAGACAGCGTTGCTCCAGCTCCACACCACGTCCTGCGCCAGAATCCCTTGGGTCAGCCCCGCACGGTGGGCACTGACACTGCAGGGGCAGCCGAGACTTCCAGACTGTGAAACTTTTAGATTAAATCATCTCTTTTATTCCCCCCTCCCTCCCCCCACTTCCTTTCATCTATAGAATAAGGTTAAGAAATAATCACAAAAAATACTTCATTTTCATCCGAAGCAGTAGGATGCTCTCTTAGCACTGGAGATGGTATCAGAGTGGGTGCAAGGGGCTGTGCAAATGGATGGATGTGCTCAGATCTGAATGAAAATTTGCATCTTGTAATGAAAATCCAGTTTATTTGATTAGGAATGTGCTCCTGTATTTCTGCTTTTAAAGGAGATAGGGGTGGGGAAAGCTAAAACCATTTGCATATCTTGGTGTCCCTCTCCATGGCAGGGGTTTGGAACTTGATGATCTTTAAGCACCCTTCCAACCCAGACCATTCTATGATTTTCTCCTCTGCACTTTGGATTTCCAGCTGTGCATGTGCCAAAGGGCTGAAGACATTGACAGTGAGCTCAACCTTCCTTCCCACAACAGCCATGGTGGGGAACCAACATCTGAGCCTCTACCAGAGCTCTCACCAAGCAGCAGAAGTGGAAGGACAGAGCCCAAAGGTAAGGACACCAGTGAGTCTTCTCCTTCATGGTTTGCAGGCAGCTCTGGAAATATTTCTGGTGGCTCCAGATGTTCAGTTTGGTTGACCTAAACCAGTTGTTGACTGTTCAGTCAAAATTTAACAGACTCATATGGAATGCACAGAATTTTCCACCTCAGGTGCTAGTGTGAATTTTGTTTGGGCAGCTGTTTGCTAGGTGGTGATGGAAAATGTTGGATTTTAACCTTTATGAAAGTCTGGAAAATGCTTCTACTCAGCACTGTGATAAAAAGCCAAAATTTCAGAGTGGCCATCAAAATGGGTCAATGCTACAGAGATATTTTGATTCTGAAATGTTGGCTAGTCCTTAGACTAAGCTCAGGATCAAAAGGAGAAGCACTGTGGCTCTGAAACACAAAATCCCCTGCTTCTGTGGAAGATTTGGAGTTTGCCAAGGGCAGGAGGTCCGCCAGAGCACTTTGCAGTGTGGAGCTGAGGCTCAGCACACCGGAGCAAAACAGTTGGTGTTGGTGGCAAAAGGTTTGGTCTTTCAGACAAAAGAAAGTTTCAGTTTATAGGTTTGCTGGTTCTGAAGGGAAAAGTTGTTACATTTTCCTGATCTATGGTTATCCTTCTCCAAGTGACGATGTGACAGCATGGGCTGGACCAGAGCTCCTCTGCAGAGCAAAGGCTGACTGTGGGCCACTGCAGGATGTGAAATACAGGCTGTGACTATCAGTCCAAATATTCCCCAGGGTCTTGGGGTGTTGAGGGAGGGACATGGAATCCCAGAACTCTTTTAAAAATGCATGTCACCTGCTCTGGGGACAGCCTGCTGTGCCCAGCACATGGCCCTGAAGGTGGCAATGATGGGACAGACCTGAGGGTGCCTGAGCTCAAAGATGTCCCTGACAACTCTTCAAGGCTGAGTTATGTGGAGTCGTCATGTTAACGTACAGCCAGTGAGAAAGATAGGAGAAATACCGCCAGGCAGAGATCCATATTTTTCCCCACTGAGTAAAATACTGTGTAATTTTATCTAGTTACTATAAAACAGTTTATACTCCTTGTTTATAAAAAAAAGAGAAAATCCCCCATATTTCACTTCTGCTACTGACAGGCTATGGAGGAAAAATAGATGGTTTCTTCTGCATTTAATATTTCAAACCAAGTAGACCCAAAAGAAAAGGCAGCAATTAACCACAAGTACCAGCAATGTGTTCCTTGTGTATCTTCTCTCTGGACTTGGCTATGAAGAATCAGTTTAGTAGAAACTTATTTACAGTCACGTTAAATCTTTTAGCAATAATTTTCCAAGCTAGGCAGGAAAGCAGTGCAGCTGCCACACTCACCTTTCGGGCCACAGACTTCTGAGATGAGGCCTGCATCTCACATTTTGTCAGGATTTAAATCCCTTACAGGATAGTTAGGAAATGGTTAGCATATATATTACTACATGTTGGAGTAATACAAATACACATACAAAGGGAAGTAAACTTTTAAGCCTGGCAGAACCCAAAAAAGGGGCCAAATTGTACACAGGCATTGACTGTGGTGTGGGTTCTCTACCTTGTGTACTTGCCCACATAAAAGTACACATTGCATGTGCAGGGCTATGTGTTTTCCCTCTTCCACTGTAAATTCCACATGAGATGTGCCCTGTGACTTCAAATGACAGAAGGAGAGATACCTGAGCATCACCTTGCCCACATCTGTATCACCTTACTATTGCTGCTTGGCCTCTTGCCTAAATAGCAGGGCTGTAAGACCAGGGTTAGCTGAACCCTCATGAGGAATCCAGCAAGGACACAGGATTCCTTGCCTGCTGCCTCCTCCTCTACATAGCCTGCACCCAGGCTGGCAGCATCCTGTGACTAACTCTTCTAGACTGGATTTCTCCAAGGGACGACCAGCGCTTAATTTGGCTGACTCTGCGCTCTGCGGGAGCTCTCATCCATGCCAGCTTGAGTCCTAGCAAAAACCCATCATCATTAGTCCTCCAAAGGAACAGCTCGGATATTCTCCACCCCCGTTCCTGCAGGCTGGGATGTACTGTGCGTTCCCACAGACCGAAATTCCCCTGGTAGGCTCAATTACAGCAATCAGCCTTCATGCTCTTTTCAATGGCACTGCTGCCTCCGACTCCGTACGGCCACCACGGTGGGGCCGGGAGCAGCAGCGTTCCCACAGGTGTCAGGGGACATGGCACAGCTCGTCCAGCTACACCAGACCTTCAGGCAGGGCTCTGTGTGGTGGGCACACAGAGCCTACAGGCTTGTCTCTGAGGGGGTTGCCCTGACTGGATTCACTTGGGATATGCCCTGGCTCTGCACTTAAGGAGGTGGTTAGAGCAGAGCGCCGAGCACATGCTCTCCTTCAGCAGGGCCTTCGCTCCAGCTCGCAGCAGATTTGCTCTGGTGCAAGGCAGAGCCGGGCTGGGGAGGATCTGGCCAGTGTGCATTTCTCTTTGCTAACACTTTGGCAGCCTCTCAATGAACAAACCACTAGAAAACAAATCTGGAGCAGCCCTTGGCTGCGGTGGCCAGACCTCGGCTGTTAACTGGGCTGAAGAGTACCAGCTGCTCTGCTCCTGCCCCAGGGAGGAGAGGCCCTTCTGCTGTGGTCTGGGGACTAGAAATGCGCCTGAACCAGCTCCTGCAAACTGACATGGCTTCTAGACTCCAGCTCTGGATCCAAATTGGAATTTCATGGCTTTACACGCTACCTGAACAAATATCTTGGCCCCAAATCTCTCTCTGCTCTAAAAGGGCAAATAATATAGTGGTGACAAACTTTTTTAATGCCCATGGCTATATATAATAGTGACTTGGAGGTAGTCTGGCTTGGAGGTCCCTGGCTGCAGCCAGGACAGTGCTTGCATTTAATTCCCTTTTTCCACCCCTCTGGCAGTGGGGGCTGATTGGGCAACATGCCTGATTTTGTGCTGTGAGAGGAGAATGTGTGGCTCATGATTCTTGAGCCATGGGTGCTTCCTCATGCAGGAGGGGCTGTGCTCAAGGGGGATGAAGCTTCCCTGTCTGGGAATGGGGAGCCAGGATGGTTTTTCCAGCTCTCCCTGCATTGCCCATCTGCCTGGCTTATCCCCAGTCTCTGATGATGCCTGTGGACCCCTTCCCATATCTCCCCAATGCTCTTCTCCTAAGCTTGGCCCTCTGCCCAAAACCTCTAACTTGTGCCTGTCAGGCCTGAGGATGTTGTGGAACTGAGCTGTGTGGAAAAGGTTTCTGGTTTGGAAGAGCAGCATGTAGGGCAGGTAACGCTGAAGGCTCCAGTCCCAAGAGAGGCTTGTGAGGCGGGGATGAGGACAGAGCAGGAAATGTGTTATTTTGGCTCTTGCAAGGCATTAACTAACCCTTGCTCAGAAAAGTACTGAGCCTGGAAAACCTCTCACTCTCCCTGTGTTTTCTAGTGGTGCCTGTGCAGCAGCAGTGTAATGCTGGTGCTCAGACACCAGCTGTGGTCATGCAGGGCTCTGCATCTGCTGGGTGAAGAAAGAGATATGCTGGTTATAAATGGGGAAGATTTCATAGATTAAATTTATTTTCCTATTTTTCTAAATTTTCCTGGTGTTTCATAGTTCAAAAGGCATTACCTGGATTTGCTGTGGGTTGAAAAGTAAGGGAGGAAACTACTTGTGTTGCACAAAATTTTCTCCATCCTCTTCCAATGGAAACCCCCTCTCACAGTGGCTTTGTCCTGCGTCTGCCCTTCGTGCCTGTGGCTGCAGTGGTTCCCAGCCCTCGCTGGCCCATGGGCTGTGATAAGCAGCAAGAAACATTCATGGTTTTGTAACACCCCTGCCTGTCCCCAGTGGGTGAGGACACAGCCACCCCTGGATGAAAGGGTCCAGGGGCACTGAGCCATGGCAGAGGGTAATACTGCAGATGTATTGCAAAATCTTGGGGTGGGAGGAGAGGGGGAAAAGAGATGGGTCAGCCTAAATCCTGATCAGCCCTCAGAAGCATCTCTGAGGGTCCACCATGACCCCAAAGCTGTTGCAGTAGGTGGGCTCATCCCTTGAGCAGTTTTCCAAGTGAGTTGGTGCTCAGCTCCCACCCTGCTTCTGTCTCCCACCTTTTTTCTCCTCCTAGGATTCCCCTCCTGAAGCCGCCTCAACCTGCTGTGGCACCTTCTGTCAAACGCTTCACACGTTTGTCACCAAAATGTTTTGGCAGCAGCAGCATCTCTAGGTTTTGACATAATCCCGACAGGAGACTTTCTCAATTATTACTAATGGAACATTATGCTCCTCTTTGGGAACTCCTGCATGAATAAAAAAGGGTCATTAATGACATCTGCGCAGAGCCCGGAAATTATTAGTGAATGCTTATACAGTTTTATTTTATTTTTTTAATTTTTACATATATATTTTCTTAAGCTCCTGGTAATTTCCCATCTTACCTCCCACCCCCTTCTCCAAAGTCTCCCATGCAAACTGGAGCCGAGCTGGGTTATTGTCAATGTTCTTGCATTTGTGCAGGTAAATGCTCTTCCCCTCCCACCCTTCCTTCCCTTTTATTCCCTCTTGGCTTCTTTAAAGATCATAGCTCTTGTTTCAGTCCCAGGAGATCCCATTGCACCTTCTCTGGGCTTGATTTTATTGCTAGGCAAGCTCAAATACTTCTTGGACTTGAAGAAATCAATATTGCCCTGGTCCTACCAAGGCAGTGGTGGAGAGGGAGCAGTAGGACCATGTCCTACTGCCAGTGGCCATCAGGGTGGCCTGTCCCCACTCCCTGCAGGATGCTGGTGGCACGAAAGAGATGCTGGAAGAGCGATTGGAGGTGTCTCTAAGTGCTACATAGCATCATGCAACAGGGAAGCTCTGCTTAAATAATTTTAGAGGACTTTCTGGACACCAAACTATTGGAGTCTTTTCTGTCCTTCTCCAGGTATTTGGTTCCCTCAGCTCAATAGCCCTGAAACTGCCCAAGGAAGGCTTTTTCTTTATGTTTTTTTCCAGAATGCTGCAGCAATTTGTGGAACTGGAGTCCGTCACTGGCCCCTGTGACAGAGCCCTACAGAAATGTGACAAAAAAAGGTGCCTCTGCCCTGAGCCATTTCAAATGGCTCTGCAAGTCACAGCCACTGAGAAGGTGACAGGGACAGGGCTGTGCACAGTGTGTTGGAGGCTGCATCTGTCTCGTGTCCTGTGTCAACAGCAACATGTGGATTCGAGCCCTGGGCCAATGGCTGTGCCAGTGGCATGTCCAGCAGAACCAAACCCTGAGGCCATTCCTTTTGCTGCAGTGGTGTGCTGGCACATGTGGGGTTGTTTTTTTGTTCCCAAAAATAAAAATAAGGAAAAGAGAGATTTGGGATGATGGTTGGGCTTTGGTAGGATCTCTTATGGCATGTGGAAGAGGAGAAAAGCTGATGTGTTAATTGGCTGAAAGCTTGTTTTTCTTTCCTAGGTTGGTATCAGTCAAATATGCTGCAAAGAAGTTGAAGACGTTGTTGGTCAATACCCAGCAGGGAGAATCTTGGTGTCCTGCAGTCACTCCAAGATGTCCATCTCCATGGTGAGTGTCTCTAAAGCTGTTTGGTGGGGGAATCTTCCCCAGGCCATCAACTGTGACCAGTGGAGATGTGGCTGCTGTGGGGCTTGACTTGCTCAGCAAGGGAAGGGGCATCACCTGGGTAAGGGGTTTGGCCCAGGTAGGAGATGTGACTCTTCTCCCATGGGTTGCCTGGGGCCTGGACTCATTGCAGAGCTGTTGCATGTCCCTGGGGAAGGTCAAGCAGGAATCGCGAGCCTCGATTCAAACCTGGCACTTGGGGTAAGAGGTCGACGCAGTAACTCTACAAAGAAAACTACTAAACAAGAAATAGACTCCTTTAAAAAAAAAAACAAAACACCATCCCTTGGAGAAAAGATATTTCAACCCCTTCTTGATTTATGACCTACTATAGGATATTGAGACGTTATTTACAATCGATATACGCTCCTGCAAGACTCCCGCCGGAGCCATAGACCCCGCCTGTTAGAGTGGAGACTGGTCAGCCTGCTCCACTGGAAGTGCCAGCCATGTCCTGCTGGAACAGGCTATAAAGCTGGATGCAGCTGTATATCTTTCAGAAAATGGACCTGGTTACACATGTCTTTGGGCAGCTGACACAGGGATATAGTTTAGGGCTAAGACAGCAGTTCAGTAGCAGAAATCAGCATTCCTCAACCTTGCCAATAATGAAATCTCTTGCGCAACATAGAGAGTTCCATGGCCTTAAAGGTGCAAAATGGAGTTGTTCACTTGACTTATAATGGAATTGGGCCAATTTTGAAGCAAGCACTAGATTTTATTCTGGGATTTTATCTTTAAAGGGGGATTTGCAAACACTTTAAGGGGTGGGGGGAATTCATTCCGCGTAAAATTGCATCCTGGCCTCATTCCAGTTTGGGTAATTACGTTCTCTTTCTGTAGTGGCTGCAGGACAAAGGGCCATTCATCATGCTCCAAAGTGCTGCAAAAGGCTCCCGTGTTCCACTGGAGAAGTGCCTACATTTGAATCCAAGCGAGAAAGTTTTCTCCCCGTGCTCTAGGCCGCTCTGGAAAGCAATGGAGCTTGGCACTGCTTTAGGATCCTTTTGGGTGAGATATAGGGGCAAGCACCTTGTCATGCGCCGCTCAGGCTCCAGCAAATCTGGGTAAGTAGGGCGCTCAGCAAAATAGATTCCTTCCAGCCTCCCGTGGCTCGCCTTTCACCCCAAGGACATGCTTGTCTTTGCAGAGTGCCGCTGGAGCTCCAGGGGGTCTCTCTGGAGCAGAGGAGCTGGATTCCCTCTCTCCAAACCTCCCATTTTGGAAATGACTATAAGCAAGAAACTGGGTCACATCCAGCTGAGCAGGACTCAAGGACTTGGGGTGCATTCAGAAGTGGTGCAGGGGAGACTGGAAGGGCGCGGGTGCTGTGCCTTCCTCCTCCCAGTTCTCCATACAAGCAGAGAAGAAATATTTGCAACCCTTCCTCCAGCTTTCCAGCTTAGGGAGGGTCAGGCTTAAGCAGCAGACCACAGTTTTCAGTGGAAGCAATAGAGCATTGGGTATTAGGAAGCAATTCTTTACTGTGGGGATGGTGAGGCACTGGAACAAGCTGTCCAGAGAAGCTATGGATGCCCCATTCCTGGAAGTGTTCAAGGCCAGGTTGGATGGGGTTTGGAGCAACCCAGTCTAGTGGAAAGTGTCCCTGCCCATGGCACAGGGTCTAGAATGCAATGAGCTTTAAGACTCCTTCCAACTTCAACTGCTCCATGATTCCAGGATTCCTTAGCTCCCTGGCAACTCTATTTGCAGTCACTCGCTATTGAGGCAGAATGAGGCCCCACGGTGGCAGCCCAGGTACTCAGGTAGAGGCCAGCCGAGGTGGCAGCAGCAGGAGCAGCAGCATCTCCACAGGGTGAGGGAGCATGTCTGTGTACCACCCACCAGCTGACCTGCTAGGGAGCATCCTTGGCCTATGTGCCTTGAGAGTGTCCCTTTAAAGCAATTTGTAGACTGTTATCCTGTATCATTAACCTAATTAGTGTAATTGCCGCCATTTATGTAATGAGTATAAATACTGGAGGAATCCCATAATTAGGAGATGTAATTAGGTAATTAATAGATGACATGGTAACAAAAATCCAGGGGAAACTTTGCAAGGTGGACACTGTGCATGTGTGGTGTGTGTGGCTATTCCAACACACTGGTCTTGCCAGGTCTGCTGCAGATGTGCTCCATGCTCCAGCCTGGAGACCCTCTGTAGTCCACAGGCAATGTAAAGGGACCTTCAGGTGATGTGAGAAGGCTCTTCTGGATCTCTATAGATCTTGCAGAGGGGGTCTGGAGAGTCAGGATTTGCTTAAGGGGAAGAGCAGAGCTGTGGCCATTGCCTTACCATACAGACATGCTTTGCTTTTAGATCCTGGGAGAAGCAAGGTGAATTTAGCAGAGGTCTGAGATGTTCCCTGGCCCTGGGCTGGAAGGTGGCTTGAAATCCTGTTTGCCCCATAGTGCTTCTCTGCTACAACCAGTGCTGGAAATAGCATGACAGCCAGCTCCTGTGCCAATAGCCTGCCTGACTGGAGGATAAGGAGCCTCAGGGTGCACTCAGCTGCCTGATAAAGTCCCATTTTAGTTCTCCTACGGGTTTGGCTTAGAAAAGTGATTGGAGCTGGAAATTGTGTTTGTGCTGTGAAGAGCTGATAAAGTTCCTGCTGTGCCTGAGGAGCATTTTTTTAGAGCTTCATGAGTTGTGAGTGTTTTAGCTGGACCCTAGTCGTTGAAGTGTTGATTTTTTTCCTGCTGCTCTCTGTTTCTTGCTCCTCAAAGCCTGTTCATGCTTCTAGAGAACTTAATGTCTAGATGTATCTGAAGAAAATAAGTTGCAGTTAAAGAAAGTTTTTTTCTTTGGGTTTTTTGGGTGTGCTGTTGTTGGTCATCTGGATTCCTGGTTGGCACCTGCCAGGAGGAGTCACTCCTACCAGATTTCAGTACCTGAAAGGGGTTGGCAAGAGAGCTGGACAGCTACTTTGACAAGGGCCTGTAGCAATAGGACAAGGGGGAATGGCTTTAAACTGAGAGAGGGCAGAATTAAATTACATGTTAGGAAGAAATTCTTGACTGTGAGGGTGGTGAGACAATGGAATAGGCTGCCCAGAGAAGCTGTGGTTGCCCCATCCCTGGAAGTGTCCAAGGCCAGGCTGAATGGGGCTTGGAGCAACCTGGAATAGTGGAAGGTGTCCCTGCCCATGGCAGAGGGATTTATCCCTCCCAACCCAAATGATTCCATGGTTCTGTGACAAGCCAGGAGCACCTCCATGTAGGATGTCTCCTCTGCAGAGGGTCCTGGACTCTTTTCACACCACAGTGACTTGTCTACCATGGTTTATTTTGAAGAAGCCATCAACCCTGTGGCTTTTACTCTTGGCCTCTCCCTCTCTCTTTTGGAGCATGTCCTCTCCAAAAGATGAGCTATTTTGCACTCTTTGGAGGAGCGTTGCAGCCAGCAAGAAGTGACCCCAAGACCTGCAGCACTGGAAACACCAGCTCGCAGGAGAGGTCAGAGGAGAGCTTGTGCAGAAGTTGGGTGGTCAAAGGCTGCTGAGTCCCCAGGACCAGCAGCTAGAGGGAGGTATGACCTCACGCTGAGGGCCAGCCTTGTCTATGCCGTGGATTCCTGTCGTAATGCCAAAGAAAATCCTCTTGCTTTCCAATGTTCAGGGTCCATGTAATGAACAGCCATAATGCAGACTTCATTACATAGCATAAGTAATTCTTGAGATTAAAGACTTTTGAAATGGCTCCTGCTGCAATTTATGCCAAAGGATTTCTTAGTCCCTGTCTACCTGGGAAGTTTTATCGGGTGTATCATGATCAGTACATGTAGGTCCAGTTACACCAGGAAGGCTCTGTCTAGACATTTTAATTCCAGTATAAAAAGGGCCTTTTTTGCTTTAGCTTGAATTCACTTGCACATGCCCTTCACAAAGTCAGGGCCTCAGCAGTGGAAGAGCCACCCTGTATATTAGTATTATGTTTGAATTCTCACTCCAGACTGCATCAAAGCCCACTCTGCCCTGAGGCCAGGAATTTCTGCTCCTGCCATGGCCTTGGCTCATGGATGGGGAAGTGGATTGGTGTTTGGCAGTTGCTTTAAATTTCCTCCGTGTTCAAGTCCTCAAGCTCTTCAGTCATGCTGAGCGCATTAATAATGTTGTAGTTCTGGCCTAGCTTTGTGCATCTTCTCTAGAGAGCTCAGTTTATCTATCTATTAACCTGAAGTTGTTTTCTAGAAATGGCCAGTTGTTCTTCAAAGCTGTGGCCAAACAGGCATTGGAGGAAAGCCTCAGGTGTGGGTAGAGATCTGGGTGTAAGGAGCCTATTGGGAGCAGTTGTCTGGAGGAGGAAGAGGGAGCAAAACTTTAACTGGAAGCAGTGAATTGTGTTCCTCTCTAAGATTTGTCCTGGTTTGAAGCAAAATGGATCCAAGGAAGTCACATGGTCTGTGTTAGACAAGAAGATCCTAATGCTGTCTGTTTTTTTTTCCTTCTAACTATCTCTCTCTACAGATTTGTTGGAAGACGTTGCCAGGAGAGTGTTACCAAATAATCATCCTGTGCCTCCTTATAGTAACCCCTGCAAGAAAGTGTTTAGACAGAGAAGCCACGTGAACTAGTCATTAATATCTTATAGGTCAGAGTTACGGATGTTGCATTGTGATGAAGTATGTATTTCTTCCTATTTCCTAGGAAAATGGGCTTGTGAGGCAGAGCAAGATTTATGATGATCTTAATTAGTTATTTCCTAGCTTTCAAAATGTTTGGGTTTGAGAGATGATATGATAGATAATTAACTTGTTGTCAGACAGCGACTTTTAAAATGAAATGTTTGTTCTCAAAATATTATTTATCTCAGTACTCATTGTATGCACACTATAGTACACACAGACCTGTACATATAGATAAATACATGGATACACATCACTGCAGCCACAGGAGTTGGGAGCATGCATTGATGCTCCTAGGATGGGCATTTTCCCTGGCTCTGCATCAGGCTCTGCATCTGTGCACAAGATGTCACAGCCCTTCAACGGGGGTTGCTGTCATGTGGCTGCTCTTCTTGCCATGCTTGTCCTTACCATCCTGCTGCAAAGGTGATCTGCAGAAAGTAAAGGGACTGGTGTTCTGCCCTGCCCTTTCCTGGGCGGGCTTATGGCCTAAGGTGAAGGCCAGAGACATTTTCACAGGCTGAGAGAGTTTGGGGTGTTCATGCTGGAGTAGAGAAGGCTTCAGGGAGAGCTTAGAGCACCTTTCAGGACCTAAAGGGGCTACAAAAGAACTGGAGAAGGACTTTGGATAAGGGCATGCAGTGACAGGACAAGGGGGTATGGCTTTAAACTGACAGAAGGCTGGGTTAGAATGGAGACTGGGAAGAAATGCTTCCCTGTGAGGGTGGTGAGGTGCTGGCACACTTTGCCTGGAGAAGCTGTGGATGCCCCATCCTTGGAAGTGTTCAAGGCCAGGTTGGATAGAACTTGGAGCAAACTGGTCTGGTGGAAGGTGTCCCTGCCCATGGCAAGAAGCACTGGAATGAGATAATCTTTAAAGTGTCTTCCAACTCAAACTATTCTATGGTTCCATAAGTCCTCTGAACCAGTAAGTTTCAGGGACACTTGGCAGTAACACAGTGCTTGTTAAGAGGTGGAGGGTTGTGAAATTTTTTGCTTAACTAGTAAAGCTTAAATGAAGGGAAGTATATCTCTTATTGCTCCATTCCTCAAGGATAGAGAGGGGGTAGGAGAGAACCTTCAGGGAAGGCAGAGGGCAGGATTGCATTGACCCCAAAGGACGCTGGATGTGGTCCCTGAAGCCATGGCTGCCGCGATGCCTCGTTGCTGCGAGGAGCAGAGCTGCTGCAGAAGGAAAGAGGTCACCTGGAAGTTGATTTGGTTTTTTTCTTTCTCTTACTTTTTCATTTTTTCATCAAAGCTTTATAAATAACAGACAAAACCCCTGGGGAAAACCTTCCCAACCAGCTGCCTGTTGCAAATACTCCAGGAAATGGGAGGTGGCAGGGGAAGAGGGAAGGAAGGCTAAATTTGGTGGCTTTTATTTTTAACAAGGGCTATTTCAGTTGGCTTTAAACCCATGCACAAAAAAAAAAAAAAA
>VXBX01008402.1:398181-413324 GCA_013400415.1 Scytalopus superciliaris
AGAAAAAAAAATTAGAGCCATGGGAAACTTTTGCCAGATCCATAGGAGTTTGTGGAGCCGAGCACTCACTCCAGCCAGCGTGGCACAGACACAGTGTCTGTGCCAGTCCCTGCTCCAGGATCTGACAGCTCAGACACTGCCAAGGCCATCGCAGGCACGGGGAGCTCAGGGACAGAGATGAAGCGAGACATTTCAAGGCCTTGCAAGATTTCTCTAGCAAAGCCAAGGGAGGCTCAAAACTTTCCAAAGCAACCAAAGGAGACGTCTGCAAGTCCTTGCTTTTCCACAGGACTGTTGTACTTGGGTTCCTGGCACAGAACAGTAAAGCTTAAGTTAATGAACCCAAACAGCCAAGCAGAAAGAAAACTCCTTCTTTCATTTTGCTTTTTTAAAAAATTCCATGACGACCCTTCTCCTCCTGACTGGCCCCTGCTAAATCTTGCTGTTTGCAGCACCTGAAGTCAAGGCATATAAAATGACTTGGCAGCATCCCTCTAACATTCCCCTGGCACTCTTCGGGGAGCAAGGGTGTTAACCTTAGTGTCTTGGCCATGTGCCAGGGTAAGTAATTACATTTGGTCTCTATAAATTAGCCCCCCTGATCGCAGCCAGGGAGCTGCAGCATCATTTCCTCCTGGCTCTGCCATGCCCAACACACTCTACCCAGGCACTGGTTGCATCTCAGCACATGGGCTGGCATGGAGGACGGGCACAGGGAGCAATGGGGGCTTGCTCATGCTAACACTGTTAAATTGCTCTGGAGTTACATGTCTGGTTCCCAATGCTCCTGCTCCTGTGTTCAGAAAGGGAGAGTGGAGAGTGCAGAGCTGAGTCGGATCGGGCTCCCTACCCCAACAGGGTGACCTGATAAATTGCCACCAGTCAGCTGAACCTCAGTAACGGCCTCTCGGCTCGCAGCTAAAATTAGCTGAAATGGCATGAAGAGAATTGCTGAAACCTCCACGAAAGTGATTTAAGCCGAAGCACGTGACCTTGCATTTGTCACGGGCCGGAGCACGCGCAGGCCTGCTGGCACAGCGCAGGTGATGTGCGGGAGAGCCGTGCAGGCTCCAGCCATAACTCGGTAGCTGGACCCCGTGCTCTACCTGTGACCTCGCCCCACTGCTCCTCAGCACTGGCTGGGGTTAACCCCTTCTGCTGGGACCCGGCTTAAAGGGTCTTCAGCAGGTGTCAGGTTACAGCTGGAATGGACTTCAGAGTGCAGCAAGGGTTAATTTAAGATTAGGAGCAATGTGTTGGCCAATTGTGCATATCTCTCAATGCAGACGCCAAGCTAACCCTTTCCAGTCTGGGCTGAGATGGAGCGTGTCTACGTGGAGGATGATGAAGCAAACAGGGTTGGAAGGTCTAAGCAGGAGGAGATGTGGTGCCACATTCCAGACTGTCTTGTCATTGTTCCTTTCAAAGGTCGTCTCTTGGTCTATAATTTTCAAGACTGGGTACTAACTGCTTTGGCATCGCTGTGCCTCCTCTTCCATGAATCCAGCTGCCCCAGAGTGGGTGCCCTTCCCAGACTGGCAGCACAGGCTGCAGCTCCCATGGTTGCCGACGGTGGAGCAGTTCCACCTCTGCATAGCTGTTCTGTGTGTGGGAAAGGATTTCAAGAAACAATTGACCAAATGAAACCTCCGTAATGCTTCTAAATACTCAAACACATTAGACATGCCTGCCCAGCTCAGAGATAAATTAGAGCTATTATCACTAGAGCCCAGACAAACAAACGGAGGGCTCTCTCCAAACAAGCCATTCACTCAAGAGACTGGATTTACAAGGGTCAGGGAAGCAGCATGAGCTGCAGGCACTTGCTTTCTTTGGAAACCTGTTTAAATTGGCCATATTGACTGGTGCAGAAGGAGGGGAGAGAGCACAGCTCTGCCCTTAGGGATGTGGGGAGTTGCCTCCATGCAGGGACTGCGGTGCTGTGACGTCCTAGCTGGCATTTTGCTCTCCATGTCTTCCATCAAAGCTGGAAGTCAGAGACGGATTCATTTTGTTTTTCTCCCATGTGATGGTGGGGAGATCAAGGTGTGCAGGAGCACATCAGGGAATGCCAAGGTCATTTTGCTCTGCCCTTGGATTTTTGTGTCTGCTTCCAAGGAGGGATGGGGAGCCAAGCTGGTGGTAAGGTGGCATTGAGAGAGAGGTCAGTTCAAATCAGCATCTTGGGCATCAAGGGAACTGCCTGAAGGGGTAAGTGGAAGCCAGAGCGTGTGTTTTGGGCAGGATTTTGCATGGCAGCTACAGGAAGGAAGAAGCAGGTGCAGAGACAAAAAGGAATAAATAAAAAGAGATGATTATTCTGCTTCCTGGCTATGTTGGGCAGCCAGTGCTCTGGTGCAGGGTTGCCGGCACAGCTTGCCATGGTGTCCAGGAGCGCCACGCTGGGGCTGAGCGTGACAGAGGCTGCAACTTGGAGCCTGGCTCAGGCAGGGTGTCTGGAGAAGGGCCACAATCAGCACAGAGTTTCAGCTCTTGGCTGAGCCCCCCCAGCCAGCCCTGGTGAGACTGGGGGAGCCAGGCTGGGGGGAGAGGCTGGGCTGTGAGACGGGTTCTGCAGCACCACAACCCTCACTCACTCACCTGGCAGCTCAGGCCAGCAGCACCCACGGAGGCTGTGAGGGTGTTATTCTCTCCTGAGAGATGCTCTTGAAAGAGATGCTCACAAAAACTTGATCCTGAACCAGAGTGTCTCTTTTTGGAAGACATCCAGTCACCATGCACAACCTCTGACTGATGATGAATTTGCCATTTCCCTTGGTAACCAGACCTGGTGATTAACTACCCTCCCTGCTCAAAATTGTCTTTTATTTCCCATGCAAGGTTCCCTCACTCAGTGTTGTCAACTCCCACTATTTATTTTGGGTTTTGCTGCTTACTGTGTCTTTTACCTGTGAGCCTAACGAACACGCCAATCTCAGCTATTTTCACTCTGTGGGTATCTGGGATCAAGTCACAACGAAGATTTTCTTTGACTGCTGAGCAGACAGAGCCCTTTCAGTCTTTTGCAGGGTTGAGCACAGGCAGAGCAGAAGCTGTGCTCGCCACTGCCTTGAGCATCTCCCAGCGCGTGGGATTTTATTTAAAGTCCCAGCCTCTGGACTTGTGCCATTACAAGGACCTTCCACTTTTTATTTTGCAGAAACCTGAAAATAATTACTCAAAAGACAAACAAAAATAATTTGGTGATTAATTTTTTTTTCAATGCATCAAGAGTTTTCTCATGTTTTGGTTTATTGTGAGCAGAAGGGGTGGTAGATGCTGGCTTGGTGAATAATTAACAAAGCTGAGAACTCGCTGAGGAGACACTGTGGGCCTCAGGGAGTGTCTCCTTCCATTGTGTGTGATTCCATGGGCAAGGCACACACTGACCTGCAATTCCCACAGCTCTTCTACCTGCCCAGTAACAGAGCAGGTTTAGTTAATGAGGGTAGCCCATATGGCCTCTACATCTCTGAATTTCAAGTCTTCATTCTCTGCAGGTTTTTCTGTGTTGCTGGGTAGGCTGAAGGGCACAACTGGCCTCACCATCAGTTCATGCATGTGGAGAGAGACGGAGTTTATTTTACAGCTTCCTTCAGGGGTCAGAGGTCCACTGCGTTGTGTCAACCTCTCTCAGCTGAGCTAACGTGCTTCAGTAATCCCAAGACTTCAGCTTTCTTTGTCTTCCACTGTGTTTGTCACCCTTCCCATATCTCCTGGCACTCCTAGTATAAATCAGCAGTGTTTCAAACTGAAACAGCAAGATGCCTTGTTTAAAAATACTGAAATTATGTGTTTCCCCTTCCTTCATTCCTCTCTTTATATTTCTTCCCAGGAAAAAAACCTGTTTGTGAAGTTGGATCCAGAGCAATAGTAGCTTTGGTGGCTGAACCCCCGCTGGTTTTCTGTTGATTTAAAACTTCAGCAAGTCCTACTAATTGCAGCCTACCCCTCTTAAATTCCTCCAGCCTTTGCAGTGAAGCTCTGCCTCACTCACCATTTCCAGGCTACAAGATTTGAGTATCGTTACTCGTGATTTCGGTTTCTAAAAGGACTCTGGAGACTGGGAGTTTGGGAGCATTCTCCTAGTCCCTGTGGATTTTGTGCGTATGTGCTATTCCTTCCATAAAAGAATCAAGCTGGTGGTCAGGCCCCCAAAATGCATGAATATTTATTAAAAAGTAAATACTGCTGCAAATAGGGGTTGATGTCTTAAGGGCTGGGAGAAAAAGAGGGAAGGATGGGTGTGTCCATGTGTTACACATCTACAGGTTCATGTGGCATCCTACAAGGTGAAGGAAAGTCAGTAGCACATGCCTGTAGTTACTGTGCTTGCTTCTCAGTTATCATATGAGGCCTAAATGAGGATGTCCATAAAATATTCCACGATGGGCACATAAGATAGCCCATATAGAATAATTTATTAAAGGTATTCAAGGAGCAGAGGGAGGTAGGTTGTTCCATCTGGCACACCCCCTTGAACCATGGAGAGGATACTTTGCCTCAGTTTTCAGAGGGAGATGCTCGAAGATGCCCAGCTCTGCTCCCGCCCTGGTATCCAGGCACCGAGGGTCAGAAGAGACACTGGTGGGGCCTCAGTTCCTTGGAAAAATATCTCGCTTATTTTTTGTGCTGGCGAGGGAGAAGTTTGTGTTTAGAGGTCAATGAATTAATGAATTAGAAAACAAAGACTCAAACTAATGTTCATTATTTTCTGAAAAGCAAATGCAGTCTTGGCTCTCATTTACTGCAGAAGCATTTGAGAGATTTTCCTAGCAGAGATCAGAGCTCCAGCTAGTGAAACCCTGTAAGAAAGAGTCCGTGCCTCAGGCAGGAGACAGACAGACAGTGCAAGGAAAACAGAAGCAGTGACTGGTATTTGAGCACGTTTACAGGAGCCAAAAAGCAGAGCTGGGACCGCGGGGCCAGCCCTGGGAACCCCAGGCCATAGAACCGACCTCCTTCCTCCCACAGCAATGCTCTTAACATTGACCAAGACACGATCGTTCATGTGTTGCCCCTGGAGTCAGTGGCTGAAAAGCACTTTATGAGGCAGCACAAACACAATGGGCTATTATTTTTAGGCTAGAGCCATTCACACATTTTTCTCTGCAAAGAGGACACCCTCCCTCTTTGTTGTGTTTAGTTGTTTGTGCTCGCCTACTATTCCCTGTCTATCCAGCATCTAGCAAAATGAGATGCTGATCTTGTCTGGGAAGGTAAAATAGTGCAAATTACCCTCATCTGGAAACCCTTTGGGTTTGAACCTGAGCGCTGCGCTTCTGCTGTAGCTCCGTGTCCAAACCAGTGGAGCTAATGACCTGAGACTGCAGGGAAGTTTGGACACAGGCTGCAGCTCCGTCTCCCGGTAATGCTCTCTCCTCAGTGGATTAGGAGACGCTTCCCTGGCAAACTGGGAAGGAGTCCAAGCTGAGGAGCTGGTGTGATAGGAACTGACAGGGCTGGAAATTTGATTTCTGACTCTTTGTGCGTGTATTTCTTATGAAAGAAAAAGAGGGAGAGGGAGACAGGAGTACTTTGAATCCTGCAATCATTAAAACCAATTCCACTTTTCCTGCCCCTGCCCACCTCCTGATATGTGTGTGAAACAATCTTTACAGCTACACAGCCATCAGATGGTATCGACCCGGCGGTGGAAATTGCTATTGACTGCTGCTGGTGCTGCTCTCTGCACTTCCGTGGCTTTTAAAGCGACACTCTTCAGGTGATTTCACTTTGCACTTGATACAGTCTGGGAAGCGCTGCCTGAAACGGGATGGGAAGGGCATGCGTGGGATTTGTGTGTGCAACAAACACCGCCACTCCGCTATAGTCAGGGGAAGGGTGTTTGAGCACATGTGAAGAGATGCTCCTGCAGAAACACTTGTCTAATGGTAAGATTCAGAAATTTGGGATTTTCTTTCTTTAGTTCATCATAAAAGGATTCTTGTGTCCCACCACAGTTTTTTCATACTGCAATTCCAGCACCAAGCCGAGACCGTTCTTCTACCCATATGAAGGATCTATCCAGCCCTACATCAGCTGAGCACTAGATACGTTGATTTCTTGTTTTAAGGGGCACCTCTTGTTCCATATTATTAATTCTCTCTCATCTGCTCTGAGTTCCAAAGGAAAAAGAGCAGGAAATAATAACATTTGCCTTTGATGCAAGTGTTTTGTGCAGATAAAGAACTCCTTTTATCACGCATGAGAACAGGGCTCTGGCTCCAGTCTGTAAAAATGCACCTTTTGTTTCCTCCAAGGCGATTTAATTGATGGTATTTGGTTATTTCAGTGTTTGGGCTGGGTTTGGAGTTAAGTGGTGATGGTGAGGTGAGATGATAAAAAAGCTATGAAAAAGCCAGGGTTAGAGTCTGACCCCCACTGCAGAGTAAATCCAGTAACAGCATTCTAACAATGCTGGTGTCTCTTGGATTTCTGTGCAGTGAAAGTCCCTGTCCTGCCTGCAGGGAAGACCTGGCAGATGCTGTCTTCTCCCAGCTCAGGCTGTGATGGTGAAATCTCTCAGGAACTATTTTTTCTGGGATGCTACTCCAGGGCTGACAGCAGCACTGTGGCCTCTAGCCCATATGCAGTCCACCTGCCAAGCACTGGCTTGGAGAAGGCATAATATGCTTTGGAAATTGTCACTTGTGTGGTCAAGGAGTAAAGCAGGGAGCACCCTGCAGTGGTCTGATCTGTGGTCCAGACTGGACCAAGCTCCTGTCTCTCTTTTACCAAGTTGGAGGTGCTGTTATGAAAGGAATGGATGTTGTTCTTTCTCATAGAGCTCTGTCTTTGCTCCTCCTCCAGTCTTGTACCTTTGACTTCAACCACATGGTAGTGCCCAGGAGCAGCAGCTGGCCAGATGAGTCCAGAGTGGGTGTGCAAGGAGTACCCTGTCTTGTTATCTGGAACAGTGACTGCCTGAAGCTTCTGAGCCAGCCCCTTAGCTTGAATGCAAATAACCACTGCTATTAGCTCTGAGCAATCCCTGACAGCCTTGATTTCAGGTCGCAAGACTGGCAGGCTGCTGAGGTGTCAGGAGACGTGCCTGGCATTTCCCCAGTCTCCAGCCCAAGCCCTGGGAACTGCTCACATTGGTTTACACTGAACCTTGGTGTTCTTGTGGTGAGTCTGACCCTTCTCAGCCTGGCTCTTCTCAGCTGAATGGGAGGAAGAATTGGAAATAGAAAGGGCTGGATGTTGAGACCATGTCTTGGTGGGATCATTTGCATTCCCAGGCCCCTGTGCTGAGCAGCCTGGGAAGGGAGACAGGGGTACAGAAGGGAGACAAGGGCTGGGAGATGTGGTTAACTGGGAGTCAGCAGACCTGCTGGCTGCTGTGGGCAGAGCTGAGGGCTTTGTAGTAGAGGCAGTAAGAGACCTGGCCCATGGGTGGTTTAATACGCCAAACACTGCCCTGCATTCTTGGGGAAGAGCTCTGAGGAGAATATACAGGGTACCTTTGGGTGAGCACATGACCCTTTAATGCTTTTGCATCTGCTGCCCACCGCTGGGATGGTCACAGGTCAGGCATGTCAGTCAGGAGGGGGGGGCTGATGACTATGAAATAACCATGTTCCCTATGGCTTCCTTTGCCTCCCTTCCCTTTCCCCTTTGTTCATGGCAGTTTGCATCTCCCAGGACACTGCTCCCATTTCTCTCTTCCCACTCCACCCCTATCTGGCTACTGGAAGACCAACACTGCCTATTCCATGGGGACAGTAGGGTCCTAGGATGACTCTTCTCCCTGCTCTTTCTTGTGCTCTGCCACTGTCTTTCTCTCTGGTATAATTCTTGTATTGCTCCAGAACTAGACTATCCAGCTGGGGAAAGAACAATTATCTGGGAGAGGGGGCTGGACAGCCTGGAACACAGAAGGAGTTTCATCTCTTTCGTTTGAGGCCAGGGCAATGTGAACCAAGTGGGGTCTTCCCAGCCTGGACCTTGAAATCCAGGCTCCCGTGCAACACCCACTTGGGACTTGTAAAAATTAGACAGCCAGGCCTTCACTGTGAGTTAAATTAGTACTTCTTGAGATTTATTAATTTACATCCTTTGAGGACCTTCCCCAGCATGAGAGTGGGGAAAAGCAGCATGTTAGAGTTGCTGGTAGCTTTTTGAGTGTAATGTGTCCTTTTGTCTTCCCCATTGCCAGGACCACAGCACCCCCAACCTTTTTCCAGCCCTCTGGAAAAAGTCTGCTGTCCCCATCCCTTGGACACCTTGACTTTTGTGTTCATTAAATGGAGGCTGGGACAGTTGAAGATGCTGCTAAACACGCCAGTGTGGGAGGCTGAAGGCTTGTTCCATAGCTGTGTCCAACAGTTCCACCTCTGCCTCAACAAGACCTCCTTCCAAAGCCAGAATCCCAGTGAATTTGACTTTCCCATTCTCAGGGCTGTGGCTTTCCCTCCCCAGCCAGTGCTGAGCTGATGGAGCCAGTGGGCCACGCATGGAATGTGAGTGCAGGTGGCTTTGAGCTCACTGCGAGATTTGAACAGTGTGTGCTCTGCAGGCTTTGCTCTGGTTCAGAGCTGGTGACAACCTGTCCTTTCTGGCTTCCCCTTTGGAGAACAGTGCCTAGGGAGGGCAACCTGCTCCCCTAGCCCAGCTCCCAGCTCTGTGTGTCCCACAGTAGCCAGGTGCTGCTGGAGTGTACATGTGCCCTTATCAAACAAAGCAGCCCTTGATAGTTTCTCTTTCTTCCGGGCTTAACCTGCCTAAGTCTTTTTGGGGTGAGATACGAGATGCGACTTGACAGCAATTCGAGGTGAGATTTTTTCCTCCTGGGAAAGCGTGGTAAGAAATTAAGCTTTGCAGGTTTTCTGCCCAGTCGACCAAGGAAAGAAAAGTCCTTGGTGAACTTGGGCTGGGTCTAGGGACAGGAGAACTGCTGCTGTGATTTGTGGTTATTCTCTCTGCAGCACTGCCTCCATACTCACAAGTGAGAGGCAAGTGGTTTTGACACCTCTTTATGACCTGGGAGCCACAGGGAAGTGGTGGTGACTTGTGTTCTGGAAAGACAAGGTCATCGACAAAGGATGGTACAAGCATCTTTCGTTCGTCTGACTGTACTAGAATCCAAATATTTTCAATTCATAGGAAGTAAAGTGAACATCCTAGTTTTAGGCTGCTGGCTATTTGATTCTGGGTGCTTCCCAAGGTGGTGTACAGTACAGGGATATTATGGGGAAAGCTGTTGATAAACGCAATAGTGAAAATGAATGTCTGGTTTCAAGCCTATCTGTCCTACAACCTTCAGGGCCTGCCAGGGGACGTGTTTCCTGGGCTGTGAAAAACCAATATGGGACACAATCATATATCAGTGATTATATCGATCATTGTCTCAGACCCATTCAGTCCAAGGACACCAGCACCTTTTGGAGAGGAAGTGTTGCTCCTGCTCTGGGAGTCTGGGGAAGGTGTTGAATGCGTAGCAGTGACGGTGTGCAAGGGGATGTGACTCTACTTTAGGGAATGCTGGGTCCGTACTCGAACCAATTAGTAGAATGGAGCTGAGCAAAGTACAGAAGGGACCAGACTGATAATAAGCAAAATGCTCAAATATGGGAAGTTGGGGAAGAAGCCAAATGAAAATGAAATGAAAGGCTAAGGTCCAACTTCAGCAGTTGTGCAGAAAGTATGGGACCGCTGATAATAGGAAAGCCTGCAGGAACAATGGGTCAAACCCCTACGCGAGAGAGACTGAAGGAATCTGTGAGCAAGCCAAGGGGGGCGGGGGGATTTATCGAAAAGCATTTCAGCAAATTGGCTGGCTTGCCACCATCAAGACCTTAATCCCTTACTGTGACCTCTTTCCTCAGTACTTTGTGGTGATGGCCTGTTGAGAGATGCATGGGATAGCTGGGCTCTCTCTCAGAGGAGCAGCAAGGGTATCCTTGGCAGGCCTTTGCAGAGGGGGGATGCTTTCCACCAAATTTAGTGCTATGGAGGGGCTGATGGCACTTGCTCTATCCCTCACTTCAAGGCTGATGAGAACTATCTTTAAGGATAACCTTAAACCCCTCTTTTATGAAGGTGAAATCAGAAACCTGTAGCTAAGCCTCTTCCTGGGCAGCATTTCTTAGTCTTTGAAATCTATGGGAAACTCAAGAGAGGAGAACCAACTTCTGACTACAGATGAACTCCATAAAGACCACTTGTAGGTAGATGATGTGATGGAAAACATCCCAAAAACTGTAGGTCTGCATATGAGACACAAAGAAAACAATTTTAGATCCCTCTAGTTCACATGAGGCAGCGGGGATTTCTTTCACAGGTACTGGGATCAAGGTAGGCATTACATGATCACCTTCAGGTGAGAACTTCAGTTCTTGCCAATCAAGGTAAGGCTCTTCTTTTTCTCGGCTCTCCATATCCCCATGTGTACAAGAAGGATAGGGATACTGAAAATGGACTTGCTACAAAAGAGAGGCCATCCTGCTAGTGGTGAAGAGGTCCCATTTGGAGGGTTGATTTGTCAGAGCTCATGGAGAATCTATGGAATACAGTCATGTGTTCATACCTCTAATGCAGCTTTCTTCTTATAAAAGCACTGCATGGAATATGAGACTCACTAGATAAAAGTGAATTTAACAGCTATTTTGTATCCTTTGAGGAACATCAGTGCTGGCTGAAAGAGGGGAAAAAGACCTTTTTGTTGAGCCTGGAATGGACCTGCTTTTATTGAAGGATTCTATGACTGCTTTTGTTGCTATTTCTGCTGATAGCTTTTACCTGACTTGTTTTCAAAATCTTTGTTGGATTTTTTTTTTCTCTTCAAAAAACTGGGTTTCCTTGCTGAAATTTAAGTTTGGGGTTTGGAAACATGTCCAAAATGATTTTGCAGATGGCTTGCTCTGATGCAGAAGCCCCAGAAATAGGGCATTCTGTAAGGGAAGTCACCTGCTTAGTTCCATGAGGGTAGACAATTTATTTTAAACAATGCCATTTTCTTTTCAATTATAGACATTTTTGTGGAAAAAAAATTTGCAGCAGGCTCTAAGAAAGAGCACGTGATCACAATTAAAGGATGTGCTGTGCTGTATCAGAAGGTAGCATTTAAACAAGGGAAAGCCTGAATATCAGCTATAACTCATTGTAATTATACCATCTATTTCAAACATGTAAATATGTTTGGTAGCACTTACATGTTTATGTCAGCTATTGGGAAAAGACATTTTTCTTTTTGGTAGACTTCTGGTGGTAAGAATTTTGTTCCTTGCATTTGAATAAGTAACAAACAAGTTTAGATACCATAAATTTTTGTGTGAATAGAACTTGATCCCCTCTCTTGTGCTTGTAGGATTTTACCTGTGTTCAGGTTATTTATAATAATTTCATGAGTAGATAATATTAATAAGCAATGTATTAATTAAGTCATGCATTTCTCAACAAAATAAACCATGACCACGGTAAAGTTGGTGTGACACAGGGGATTGAACGTGAGGCTGGGATTGGTGAGTAGGAGTCTTTCTGGCTCTTTCCACCTTAAATGGGATCAATGGTATTTAGCTTGTTTTGAAAGGGCTTTGAAATGTCCAGGTTGAGGTCCCTCCAGAAGGCTCCAGTGGCTTTCCTAAAGTCTAACACACAAACCCTGCAAAAACCAGAAGTCTGATTTAACCTGGCATTGGAAGCGAAGCTGTGTCTCTGCTTAAATTGATGAGAAAACTCCCTTTGCTTCTGGGGACTGGGATCCTTTGCCAGGGGAAATCATTCTGAGCCCATTTCCCGTCCCTTTGACATTTTCTGTCTCATCAAAAGCCAAAGAAGTAAGGAAGAAGGTTAATGACTAAATTGACAAATAAACAATCAGTTCAAAGCGGCAACACAACATTTCCTGGAAAATTTAAGAATCTCCTCTGAAAACCAGTTAGGAATGTAAACGCTGCCATGCTCCAGTTCAAGGCAGGCTGTCTATACAGAGCTCATTGTATCACAGGGGCTGAGGCTGGCTGGGAAGTAGAAAGGGCTTTGGTTTTTCCATGGACAATTTTCCTTTAGAGGAATATTGCAGGAGAGGGAGGAAAGTTAATTTGGTCGTGGTGAACCGAGAAGGGCATGACTGCAGAGGTGTCTTAGGTAGAGGCTCTTCAATGGTGTGAGGTATGACCTGTATAATGTCTGGCCCTGTGATGTCAGGTTTGGGGCAGCAGAGCAAAAGACTCCATGACTCTCCTCAGCAAAAGGAAATGTTTAAGGAGTCCCAGGCCAGGAAATCGCTTCTCATTCCATGGTGGCATGAGCGCTGAGTGATGGTGACAGTAGGATGCTTCCCTCACACTCAGAGAAAGAGAGTGTGCTTGGCCTTCGTTTCCAAGGGCTCTACTTTGCCACAGTAATGGTGCATTAACAACAGCTTGATTTTCATTTAATAAATAATAGGAATTAGACTATGACAGAGCCAAGATTTTAAACAAGAGCCTCCCATAAACATTTTCTTCAGGAATCTGCGATAAACCAAAGATAGTATTAGATGTACTTGGGGGGAGCGGGGACGCCAGACTTGGAAGCTGTCCATCTGCTTCGCCATTGAAACAAAACCACTTTATAATAACCACAGAGGAGAGGAAGCGATGCAGCTTGGCACATACACTTACACTATGTGTGGTGGAAATGTTTATTCTTTATTTCAGAAAGATTTAGTGGGTGTAGAGATAATAGAGCATAGTGCTCACTTGTGTCTTGGGGAAGGAGGGGTGATGGTGTTTGGGTTTTAAGGGAGTCCAGTGTCGGCTCCCATGGGGAATATTTTCGGTAATACCTATTGCAGTCTCATGCACTTGGAAGGCAGGAAGAGACAGAGGAATGAAATGTGCTTTTCAGGAGAGGTGTTGTAAAGGCCCCAGGATTAGTTATCTCTGACAGGAAGGATTTTACAGACTCCAGCAGACAGCAGAGGCAGTCCTGGCCATTTCTGCATTGGCATATAGCTCCTCCAAGGCCCCGTGCTGGGATGCTTCCCTTGGAGCTGCTTGGGTCGCTCTGCCCTGCTCTCTCTGGGATGCTGTGGGGCTGCTCGCCAACCTTGTGTGTGCCTCGTATCCCTACCCATGCCAGCTCCCCAAGGGTCTTTTGGCTCCTGCTCTCTCCCCGTGTGCTGAGGCATTGCATTGTGACTTGGGAAAAGGGGGCTGATCTTTGAAATAAGAGTCAGCAGGGTCAGCAGGCCACTACATCCCATGGTCCCCAATGTCCCCGTCATCCATCGCGCTCCCTTTTCTGCTGTGCGTGTTCAGCTCTGCTGCACTGCTTCTCCTCAGAGGTGCTCAAAATCAAGCCCAAAAGACCCTGGGCTGACCTCTGGAGTGGGAGAGCCCCTGCCAGGGTTTGAGACAGCGAATGTCTAGACTTGGTGTGTGAGCAAGCAAGTGAAGGCATGACTAAGTGTCTGAAAGTTTGGACCTTTGCAGAGGAATCCCTTGGCTCTTTGTTTCTTGGACACAGTTCCACTTCCTGTGGAGTCGTGGAGATAAACGATATTTTTTCTCCCTACTTTTTTCCCCTTTACAAAAAAGTAAAAAATATATAGATATGTCTTGGGTGAGAAAGCAGAAACCCTTGAAAAATTCTGGCAAATCAAGACACATGAAGAATGTGTTGAGTGAAACATTTCAGAGCGACAAAAATCAAAACATCTCACTTCGCCTTCAACCACTTTAAAACATTTTAATGGTTCGGAAGGAAATTTCAAAACTAAAAGTCGTGTTTTGCTTAAAACACTGTAAAGTGTTTCATTAAAAAGGAAGAGTGGAAGCAAAACAATTGCCTTATATATTTTTTCTTTCCAATGAACCTGATGGGTCTCTCCCCAGATGGTGCTGAGGTCAAGGAGCCAGGACTAGACACATCTTCCCTTGTGTTACAGGGGGCCTGGAGCTGGCATCTTGAGAAAGGGACAGTCTGGTGAAATCATCTGCCATGCAAGGAATTCTTCTATCACCGTAACTGTTTTATTTATTCTTTTTTATATACAAATTTTCAGGCCAGCCCGGTCCCAGGGCCATGCCTGCTGACCTACAGAGGTCTTTCTGGCCACAGGACAGTCTCAGATTCCAGGGAAGGCAGAAAGGGGCTGTGGAAGACCTTTCTCTCCAGAGTGCTGTGACACGTATGTCATGGTGGTCTTGCTGGCCTTGGGACCTCTGCCAGCTGCTCCTGCACTGCTTGGGCAGATGAGGAACCATCAGGTATGGGATGTGGCACCACTGGCTTGTGTGATGTGCTTGGGGAGGCTCTGCATGGGTCAGGGAATGGGAAGGGGAGAATCACAGAATCAGTGAAGTTAGAAGGGATGACAGTGGGTCATCTGGTCCAAGATTTAGTCAGAGAAACAGCTCCACGAGGAAACACTGGTGGTGAGGTCAGAGGGAATAATCTCCCTGGTGGCTGCAGCAGAGGGGACACCCTGTTCCTTCCTGAGAGGTGCGGACAGCATGGGGAGTCAGCACCAGCTGGATGGCTGGGGGGCACTGGGGAGGAACAGAGGCTGCCTGGGGGGCAGCAGGGGGGTGAGGCAGTGGGAAAGGCTGAGGGCATGGGGGAAGGCTGGCTAAGGAGAGATGAGGAAGGCTGAGAGGACACGGAGAAGGCTGAGGGGAGGTGGGGAAGGTTGAGGGGAAGCTGAGGTGAGACAGAGAAAGCTGAGAGGAGGTGGGATGGCTGAGGGGAGGTGGAAAAGGCTGAGAGGAGATGGAGAAGGCTGAGGGGAAGCTGAGGTGAAGTGGAGAAAGCTGAGAGGAGATGGAGAACGCTGAGGGGAAGCTGAGGTGATATGGAGAAGGCTGAGGGGAGGCCGGATGGCTGAGGAGAGGCTGAGGGGCGGTGGGCAGCTGAGAATCTGAGGGCAAATAGGGAAGGCTGAGGGGAGGTGGAGAACGCTGAGGGGAAGCTAAGGTGAAATGGAGAAGGCTGAGGGGAGGCGGGATGGCTGAGGAGAGGCTGAGGGGAGGTGGGCGGCTGAGGAGAAGCTGAGGTGAGGTGGAGAAGGCTGAGAGGAGATGGAGAAGGCTGAGGGGAAGGTGAGGTGAGATAGAGAAGACTGAGGGGAGGTGGGATGGCTGAGGAGAGGCTGAAGGCAGACGGGGGAGGCTGAGTGGAGGTGAATGGCTAGAGAAGCTGAGGTGAGGTGGAGA
>VXBX01008402.1:414803-427746 GCA_013400415.1 Scytalopus superciliaris
CCCCTCTCCCTCCATCCCCACACCGGGCCTGAATTTTCCCAGCCTTTTCGGGGTGGGGGATAATTGCGGGGGGCAGTAATTGTGGCTGGGGCAGGGTGGGCGTGCGGGAGGCTCCGCTCCGGGCTCCTCCGAAAGAGCCACCAAGTGCTGCCCCGCTTTTGGGGCCGCTAATGATGTTCTTTCTTAGGGCCCTGTAGTGGTGTTATTTTTAAGGCCGTGTTTCTGCGCTTGGAAGATGCTCGTAGAAGCGTTGCCTTTTTTATTTTTTTTTTTCTTCTTAATTGCACGTATATATAAAAGGGAAAAATAAGGCTCTAAAAGCCGGTATCTGAATTGCCCTGCGCTTCGGGGAGTGCAAACCTAATGCGCACCTTCAAAAGCGCTACCAAAAGTTAAAGGAGGGAAAAAATAATCCCCGAATGAAGGAAATAAGACAAAAAAGTTGTCCTGAATTGCCTAGGGTACGCTTGAAATTTCTTCTGGGCTGCAGAGCTGCTTGGTGTGGTGTCCTTCCCCCTGGTATTCATGCCCCGAGCTGGAGCAGATTGCTAGAATACATTGTTCCTGGAAAAACGCTCCGCACAGCCCCAAAACTCGCTTAGGAAGAACTTCCAGAAGGACAAAAGTATTCCCAAAACCTCAACTTCCATCCTCCCCACCTCCACAGCTTCTGTAAAGCTCCCTCTTACCAAAAGGGATTGTTTCAGGGCTGATCGTATTTTCTTATGTTCTTGCAGGGGCAGAGTAGCTGTGAGGAGGAGGAAATAATTCACTTTCTCCCCGGCCAGACCCGGGGCAGTGAGGGGGTCTTCCTTTGGAAAGTTGCAGGAATCATGTGTGTTCCTGACTGGATAATTTAGTGTAATCAAGAATCAATAAAACCGAAGGAGAACAGAGCTAGGAGAAGACTCTATGGGTTTGCCTTGCTGGTCTATTTCAGCTACTTTCTCACAGTATTTTATTTTTAAATATTTTTAATTCTGAATTGGCAAACACACTGTATTTATCAATAACGTTTGGCTTTGTATTTCCTCCTTCCATCCAACTATGGCATGGTTATTTTGCTGCCCCCTTTTTTTTTTTTTAATGAAGTTTTGGGGAGATGCAAAGTGCCAGTATTATATTATTTGTAATAGGGCCCCTACAGCATATGTACGTGATTTGCGTATACCCAAATGTCTGCGCCCATCTGGGTGTGCTGATAAGGGAACACTGTGGTTCTGCAAGGGTATATACCTTTGAGAAACTTCATCAGAGATATAAATCTTTTTAACATGTTGTGGGTGGTGGGGTAAGTAGTGTGAATGTTTGCCAGATGTTCACATTGTCTTTCGCGTGTAATTTCGGTTGGTAAACAGAAATCCCGTAACCGGTGCCTGATAGCAACAGCCCCTTTATCCAGCTGAACCCTTGGCTAAACCGTGGTATGGATAGAGGGAAAAAATTAAATCATGCTTTTCTTTGCCTCGGTGGGCGCGTGGTTGTGGGTTTTGAAACCAGCCAATTAAAACCACCCCCCCCCAAAGTCTCTCCTCAAAACCCACTGGAGAGCGGTCAGCTCTGAAATAGCAGCAGCCAAGAAGAGCGGCGTTGAATAGCATTCCCTCCCCTTCCCAGAAGCAGCAGGCTGTGATTTTTAATGTGTTTACCGTCCCAATTGTAAAGAATTAAATTTTAACACCTGCAAATAAGCTGGATGTAAGTGGCATGGAGGCAGAGGAATGGGTTTCTCTCTCCATATGTGTGTGTTTCTGTGCTCCAAGTTGGGCGCTGAAACCCCCTGAACTGACAGCTCTAAGCAGAGGGTGATTCCAGTGCTGGGGCAAGGGGGGGTTTATTTCCCCTCTGCCTCACAGAATGAGCCTAATAAAGCACATGGCTGGGTGTAATATTGGAGGTGGGGGACAGAGAGAGCCCAGTGCTCTCTCTGCATTGAATAAGACAGTGGATCTGAGCTTGGCTCCCAAAAGCTGCTGTTTTCGGCATGGAGGTCTCCTGGCTCCTGCCGGCCGTGGGAGCTGCTGGGTGGCAAAGGCAATTTTCAAGCTATTCCTAAATTAGTGTAATTGATCTCACCTGTGTTGGGTAGGTGGCTGTTCACAGCACTGGAGTGGAGGGGGCTCAAACCTGTCCACCCACCTCTGGCATGCACAAGCCAGCCGGCATGAATTTGGAAAGTTGTTCCTTGTAGTGACATCCTAACCTCACCCTCTTCTCTTTTCTCTCCAGGAAACATGCTTTAAACTGCCACAGGATGAAGCCAGCGCTTTTCAATGTCTTGTGTGAAATCAAAGAAAAAACAGGTAGGAAATCAATGCTGTTGGTTGGTTTTGTATTATTTTTCTTTTTGCTCTTTGAGGATTTTATTCCACCAAGTTTGTGGGCCCACCTCCCCCCCCATGGAGGAGTATTTAAATTAGGAGAAATAACTCATCAGTATTTAATGCTTCAGGCAGTGGACTTGCACGATGCGGTTTGTGTCTGGAAGGGAAAATATCGTGGTTTAATTTCTATTGTATAGCCTTTCTTTATTTATTGCTTTTTCAGTGGAGAAAAAAAAAATTCAACTCCCTAGCAATGTCTGTTTGGCCCTGGTTTCTTCATTAGGACATGGCACTGTTTAAAAAAGGAAATAAAATGTGGATGCATAGCATGTGTAGGAGAAATAACCTCAACAAAATGAAATTGTGTGGTTTTATTACCATTAGTATTCAGGTAAATGTAAAGGTTTCTTTCTTTCTTTTTTTTTTTTTTAAAGAAAGGGTTAAAATGCTTTTGTCTGCCAATCATCCAGGCTAGCTCATGTAAGAGCAAGTTGTCAGTTGCCTTTAGTGAAAGCAATATATTAGATTGTTAGTTACTTTAGGGTACTGTTGTTTTATGGCATGGGGTGTTCTCAGGCTTCTTTAGAAGCTAATGGCATGAGAGCGTTGGTTCTGCTGTTTCCCACTTTCCAGACCTCCTACCATGTACTAACACACTTATAACACATCCCAGGGGGGCATTTAAATTTTAAAAGCAACAATTAAAAAATAGCAGTCATCAATCAAGGGTGATCTTAAACAACAGATGCTCAGGGAAGGACATTTAGCAACATGCACCACTTATTTATGTATTTGTTGGAATTTTTTTTTTTTAATTGGAAAAAAAGTAAAAAGGAGGAATCATGGAAATTTTGTGAGGGAGGCTATTCATCTCTGCTGTTGGTTTTCTGAGGTGACCAGAGTAGATCTGTGAGCTTTTCCATGCCAGTCTACCTGCCTTGTTTTAGCACGCTGCAAAGTACTTGACTTCTCCCCAGTCCTCCCCTTTACAACAATGACTGAAACAGTCAATAATTCATATCTAAGCCATATAAGCAAGGGCATGACATGAATGAAAGTGACAATAAATATGATTGCACACCCAGTTGATATACATTGATAGTTACACATAAAAGGGAGAACAGCTTTCAGAAAACTGAACTGGGCCTTTTTTTTTTTTTCCCCTTTCTTAAATATATATATAAAACCTCCTAGCATGAGCAGCTGATTGAAAATACAATTACTTGACTCTTGCAATATATATAAAATGACTAAGGGGGCCCTTTGTTAAGCGTTGTTTGTGCAGTGTGTAGCCCAGACAAAGCACCTACCGATGGCATTCGGCTCTCTGAAGTCCTCACGGCTGTAGGGCCGGCTCTGACCTTCCCGAGGAGTCCTTCCTTACAGAGTTCCTGTAATACCAAGCAGTGGGTTTAATATGGGAACCTCTGAACAGTCCCTGTGCTGTAACACGAGGGAGTCTGCCTAGAAATAAATTTTATGGGTTTTATGGTGTTTCCTTGTGTGTCTCCACAAAAAAAAAAAAAAGAGCCACCAAGTTCCTTTCCCTCTTTCTCCTTTTATTTTGTGTGAGTCCGAGTACATGTTTGCCTGTCTTTCCCCCGTGTCTCTTTGAGGCTGTGTGCGTTGCCTGTGCAGGGATACTTTTTGGCAGGGTTGGCTGTTTAATCCCAGCTTGGCATTGCTATCAGAGCAGTCTCAAGTAAAGGGATGGGGAATCTGCCGGAACCAAACTTGGTGGGAAAATCCAGATGACTTTGGGGATGCTGTGAGGTTCCAGCGAGCCAGGGAGGGATGAGAAGCTGTACATAACCACAGTGACTAGGTGGGATAATTCCTGTCTGCTAAGGAAAATGGGAAGAGATGGGTGAAGCATGCTGCTGCAAATTGGGATATTCAGGTGTGAACTAGGGCCATCTTACTTTTTTTTTGTTTTTTTTAAATGCTGTTTGTTGCTGTTGTGCCTCGGTTACTTGGCTGGGGCACTGCTCTGCGGAGATCTCCGAAGAGGTTGACTAGAAACAGCTTTTGGAGTGTTGTTTATCTACCCTCAGATATGTTTACGGTGAATTCTTTCACTTTGCAAATTCAAAGACCTCCTCCCCTCTCCCCCATCTGCATCCCCAAAAGTCACACTTTGTAAGGAAGCAAATGGCCAGATGGTTTTGGTTTATTTTTATTATTTTTTTTTTTTTAATTATTGCTTTGTGGGCCCAGTGCTTAGGAGGAAGTTCGCCTTGCTTTTTCTGGGGCCGAGGGTACCGCCTGCTTCTGTTTGCTTACCCCCTTCCTTGTGGGCAGCGGTGTGAAAGTTGAGCCAACTTCTTGCTTCCCACTTTCCATTTAGCTTCCCAGATTTTTGCATGTGTCACGTTTGAAATCCTGGTGATTGTTTGTGGTCACTGGTGGGTGTTTGAATGTGCGTGTGTACATCTTCCCCCCGGCGTTATGATGTGCAGAAATGTGCGTTCAGTTACCCTGCTGCCTGATTTAAGTGACTCCAGAGCCTTACGGAGACTTTACCACCATCTCTCGCAACATTATGGCTAATATTTCATAGTGTTAACCTTGTCTTGAGCAAACCCAAAGTGTCCATAAAGTTCTTAGAAAAAGAGGTCGTCTGTATTGACCAAAGAGTTCTCCTTTGCATTTGGGCTCTTCAGTTATTTTAAAGCATTTATAAACAGTTTTAAAAAATAAAAAAGATTAAAAAAAAAAAAAAAAGCTCAATGGGTTGTCTTTTGTCTGCAGCCTGGAGACTTCTGCTTTTGGGGTGATGTCTGCTTAAAAGTAATAAAAGTTGAGAGGTTTGTTGCAAGCAGGAGTACACGGGGGCAAAAAAATTGCCGCTTAAATATACATCGAAGTTGTCGGCATTCATTTGGTGTGTTTTCACTTGCTGTTGGTCGCTTTGTTGCGAGGGAAGGGGCAGGACTGCCTTCAAATGGCTGGCTGGCTTTTTGGAATAATAATTATGGAAATGGGAGGCATTGTTGTCCTAAATACAATTGATTCCTCCGTCAATTGGGATTGAAATCGGAAATTGCATTGCTGATTTATAAAAAGTTTGAAGGCAAGGGATAGGGGCTCTGTCTTTATGGCATTTTTTTTTTTCCCCTTTTTTTTTTTTTTTCCCTTTGGTTTTTTTTTTTTTTTTTTTTAAGCTGTTCTCTGCATGAGCAGAATAGCTAAGCAGAAGAATCAGGCAAGGCATACGCAGACGTGGGGTCCTTGGATGGCAAACTGGAAAATATCTGCTGTCAAAATGCAGCAGCATCTATTTCAGCTGTGAGCCTTTCCCAACTCCCATCTCGTTCGGCGGGGACCGGCGGGGAGAGGCTGAGCACAGGATATATGACCATTTAATCTGATTCCTCCTCCTTAAGAGCTTTTCCCATCGTTTCACTTTCTCTGCTCATTTGGGGGAGGTGAGGGCATTGAATTCTACTTCTTAAAAAGACCCTGACTTTGTATTTGAAATCCCGTGATTTTTATTTTCTTTGCCCTTCTGTGTTGAAGGAATTCAGAATTAAAGGAAAAATGTACATAACACCAATGTGGGGGGGAGATTTACGAAGTGGAATATTTAGAGACAGCACTGATTAGTGGTGCAGTTGTTGAATGATGGGTTTGTTGTCTCTTTTATTTTTTCTTTTAATTTTAGAACATAATAGCTATATAAGGTGCCTCTTAGCTACCTTTCCTTGTGCATTATCTTCACCAAACTTAACTCAAATCAGATCTTTGGAGGAGGTAGGATTTTTTCCCCTTCTTTTCTTCCTTAACACCCCTTTGTTCTCTCCAGCTCTGTGTTCAATTAACACCCCCATCGCAGAACTGTAGTCTTTTTTTTTTTTTTTTAATGTCTGTTACTGTATTTCACTTCTGACACCTCTCTTATTATTCTTGCCTGCTATTTCTCTTTAATATAGCAATTACGATAGAGGGTTTCTTTTTCTTCCTTCCTCCCCTCTCTTCCCTACCCCCCAGCTAAAATACCACCAAGAGCAGCACGGGCAGAGAGGGGTAGGCACAGTGTGCGTGGTGCTGGTGTTTTTGGGGTGCAGGGCAGAGCTGTAAGCAGGGTATGCTGGCGAGCCCAGCGCCCCTTGGGTGAAGTGTTTCTCAGGGCAGAATGGGGCAGCTTGCTTTCCTTCTCCCCCAGCCATTCTCCAGGGTATCAAACCCTGCCCTCCTCCTTATTCTGTTTCCACCAAGGAGGAGGTTTCCCAAGGCACAGGAGAGAGTTCAACACCCCGATTTGAATTTCAATGCAGTTCTTGCACCTAAGGCATCATTCTGCTTCTGCAAAAGCTCATCATGAAATTTGTGCTCCAGCCCTGCAGGATTGGGGTTCCTGCTCGGCTTTGGGCAGGTCCATCCCTTGCCCGGCTGCTCTCCCTCCTGCCCTTCAAAGGGGAGGAAGCCTTTGCTTTGATATTTGTCATTACTTTTTTTTATTTATTTATTTCTTCTTTCAGTTGAAAGGCTTTGAAGACAAAAGTGATGCTTCTCTCTCCCAGCCAGGCAGGGTCTGCAGGGTCCCTGCTGTGGCTGCCTTGGGGGGAAGTGAAACATTTTGGGAGAGCAGGGCCTCCAGCCGACCCACACTGCACGAGGAAGCCTCTCTGTAGCTCACAATTAAATTGCTTCCAGAAACCTGCTGTCTTCAAGGGAAAGAAGGGGAGGGAATGTGCAGGGGCTGGAAGATAGGGATGGTTTGGGAGACCTTGGCTTGGTTGAGGGCTGTATTACCACAAGAGGAATTGTCATCTCTGGGACTGACTGGGAGAGGATGGAAACCAGTCACCCTGATGGGAAGGGGACCATGTCCCAGTAGGTCCTGGTGGCTGGAAGGTGCAGGGTCATCATGGCTGGACCTGTCACTGCAGTGAGTCCTTTATCTGGGCTTTTGTCTTCCAGTGTGGCATTGTCCGTCAGGGATGTGCTGGGGATGGATGGCTTTGGAGGAGTGTGCTTGTGGAGAGACTTCTCTTTTTTTTCTTTATAATTTCATATTTTCTTCCTCTCCCCTGGTAGCATGTGGTTGGAGCTCTTTGAACGGAGCAGGCTTAATTAGTTTAATCAAAATTGGCCTCCTGCAATCCTCCAGGGGAGGAGGTGGGAAGAACAGGGCTGCCAGTGGGCTCTTCCTCCCCCTCGGCCCTGCCATCAAAGTGGAGAAACCAGGCCTGGCTCTGGTGCCTTGTTCCTGATCTTGAGGAACTCCCCCCAGTTTGGGGAGTACAGGAGCCAACCTGTTTGCTTTTATTTTGAGGCTTGGTTTTTTTGGGTGCCTGATGTTGAGTAAACTTTGCTGTGATTGCAGCAGAGTGGGAGGATGCTCTTGGAGGCTCTGCTGTGTCCTATTGTTCCCTCCCCTGCCCTGTTTGCTCCTGGGGGATGGATGAGCCAGTCCTCCAGCTCTTGATCCCAAGCTCCCACATTTCCCAGCCTTTGCTTGCACTGGCCTGCCCAGGTTTTGAGTAGTGGTGGCTCTTGGGCACATGTGTCTGGGGAAGGGGGGTGCTGGGAAGGTGTGCCGGCAGCCCGCTCGCTCTTTGGATGCTGCCTGCTGACAGCAGCAGACAAGGCACAGAGGAGAAGGGATCTTCGTGTTCAATTAATGCATGCCGGAAAAATATCTGTGTTAACCAGATGTGGGCATAAATAGCAGCTTACCAGAGCATCCTCTTATGTGAATGCTGTATGTCTTCCCTGCTGCCACGGGTCTCTCTTCAGTCTATCTCCCTTTGCCTCTGTGTGATCTTGGCAGCAGTCAGTGTTGTGGGTGAGTCCAGGGAAAGAGATCTTGTTATCGAGCCTTGTAGCTCCAAACGAGAAACTCAGAAGATCTTTCAGGCCTAAATTTCTCCTGGGAAAAACAGTTCAAGTTCCCTTATTTGAGACCTGCAGAGGGATTTCCCCCTCGCAGCGCTGACTGTCTGTGAGCAGAGCTTTTCTAAATGCTCTCAAATGTGAGATTTATTCCTGTTAGCAGGCTCGTGCCGGCCCTGGGTTTGAGGGCAGCGGTTGTAAACAAAACACAGAGAAACTCTGAGACAATTTCATCATGGCATTTTTTTTTTCTCCCCGTCACAAGGAAATTACTGCATGCAGCAATCCTTGAGGGGAGTAGGGTGGTGGTTTAAACACAAATGGGTTTGTTTGCAGTGAGATACAGTAGGCTGTGCTGCTGCTGGTGCTTCTGCTGAATCAGAGCTGGGGATTTTGGCAGGCAGAAGGAAGGAAAGACAGGATTCCTTCCCTACCTTTGGTTTGGCACTTCTCTTCCGAGTTCCTAGTTTAGTCCAGGAGCTGCTGCCTTCTCTGCTAATGAAGCTCTGCAAAGGGGTTTATGGTCTCTTGGAAATCTACTGGGAAGCATTTTACTACTATTTTATTTTCCTTTCTGTGCTTGAAGTTGGGGTGCTTTGGGAGGCAGGAGAGCCTTGTCTTGTTTGCCCTGTGCACTACAGGGATGGTTTGCAGTTTATGCAAAATACCAGGTAGCCAGTAGGAGCAGAGGGTGAGTTTGCCTCTGAAGATGTTTTATTTTCTTTTTTTCACCTTTTTGTATTTAAGTTTTTTTTTCTTCCTGTTTTGCATTCCCATGACAGTTTTCCTATACATTGAATTTCTCCTGGTAACATGTGCTTTGCTTTGTGAGTTGCTGTGTGGAAGCTGGGCTGTATAACCCTGTTTCCATGAATCCCAGAGCAGGATTCCCCTGCCAGGCTCCACACTTTTGGGCTGAATCTTTGGGCCTTTGAGTGCCAGGCAGGGAGAAGTGATGCTCCCCTGTGCTGCAAGGCTGTGCCCTGTACAGCACTTAGCACAGGGGGACTCAGTGCTGGGTTGGGGTTTGGAAGGAGGTAATGTGATTTACAGCAATGGATCTGGTTAATAATCTCCAGCAGCTTCTGTATACTCAGGGGCTGCTTGTATTCCCAGCCAGGTGTTTGCAGACCGGATCAATATGGCCCTATTTGCATGGGGCTGTCCGTAATCTAATAAACCAACCTCAATCTGCGTCCTTTGCTTTCCCCAAACACCCACTGGATCCCGATCTGGTCAGTCTGGCGAGTGTTCCCCACGGTGGGAGAAGCTGTTTGTGAGCAGTGCCTGGCTCCTGCAGTGCCAGCCTGGAGCTACGTGGCACCCCAAGGCTGCACCCTCTGCCAGAGCCTGGGCTGTGCGAGCACCCTGGCTTTTTGGGTGTGCTGGGTGCTTGCAGGTGCTGCATGGTGCTTTGCAGACCATCACCTCCACGATGTGCTCCAGAGGCTCAGTGTTGGGGGTTTTCCATGAAATCCCTCCTCTCGTCGTGCCACCTTTGGGGGAGCATCTGCTGGGAACCCCCTTTAAACCAGAACTGATGGTTTTGTGGGCTGGATGGTTGGCAAAACTGCCTTGGAGGTGTTCCATCCCCCGGCAGCTTAAATAATACAGGGTGATGGGCAGTATAGGGATAAATTACAGGGAGCTGTGGCCTGAGGAGGCTGGGGACTGAATTTATTAGTGTGTTGTCAGACCAGTGGCTCGGCTGGGAAGGGACTGGGGTGATGCTTCCTCCTCGATCTGGGAACCGCTTGGGCTGGAATTAGTGGTTTGCAACTGTGTCAATTACAAGAGGAAAAAAAGAGAAATATTTGTATCTCTTGGCCTTGTGTTTGTAAGCCCTGCCCTTGTGTGTCTGTATATATATATAATATTTATATTTTTAAGCCGGAACAGAAAGATACATTAACTGTCTCTCCTTCCTGGTGGTGAGGGCAGGAGAACCGGCAGCCCGATGGAGGGTTTGGCAGCTGGGAGAGCCGTGCCTGCCGAGGAGCAATGTGCTGTTGCTGGTTCTCTGTGTTTTGGGGAGGTCGCCAGCACAGATAATAGAAATCCCCTCTGACACCTTGAGCGAGCCATACATTGTCACTGTCCTCTCCCTGCCCAGCCTTTTATTTATAGGAGAAGCCTTACCCAAAATAGCTTTTTTGCTTGCCCTAAGCTGATGGGCTGTTTCCAACCCCCACCCCTTGCTTTTTTTTCTTTTTTTTTTTTTTTAAATACTGATAAATGGAGAAGCCTTAGAAGAGCCAGTGCTGCTGTGAGGAGCTGCTCTAATCTAATATGATAACTTTGCCATTTTACTTCAGCCTTGTTGCAAAACGAGCGGAGCTGCCTTTGCAAGTGGGATCAGCCTGTCTAAATACTGGTGGCTGGATTTTTGTTTCTCACCTGAGTGCAAGCCCTGAAACTCAGTTCATCATTTCCACGTCCCATTTTCGGTTTCACCCAGCCTGGCTGGCCTGCCCATCCTTGTTATCAGAAGAGGAAAATCAAGTTTCTCTCCTGGTTGGATAACATTTTCAAATTCCAGAGTGATGTCGATTAGCAGAATTAGCAGTGGCAGGTTACCCAGCAAAAATACCCTTCCAGTTGCGAAGTGTTCGTTGCTGGTTTCTGCTCCTTTCCCAAGTGCAGTGGTCCCGATCCCGGATGTGTCTCTGCAGCATGGGGATTTTTCTCTCTTAACTCAGTGCAGTTGTTTCCTTTGGCATTTGATATTTACACGGCTGGAGCCAAACTGAAAGTGAATCTGCCCATAACTCTCTGAAATGTGCCTTTCTAATTTCAGCATTAATGTTTCAAAACTCAAGCTGCTGGTGGGTGTACCTTTGCTTGTTTACACACATCCTTTTTTTTTTTTTTTTTTTTTCCCCTTTGCTGANTTTTTTCACACCTTTTTTTTTTTTTTTTTTTTTTCCCCTGTGCAGTCATTCTCTGGTGAAACATTAGGAATGATAAAATACTGTGAGCCTCTGAATGGATTGGTCTTCTGGCTTTAAGCTGTGAATTTGGCTTTTAACTCCTAAGTCTCTAATTTTAAAACGTTGCAAGTGTTTTAACTTAATCTTTTTTTTTTTTTTTTTGTTTAGGAGGAGGATGCTTATATGCAAAATTGTTATTACAATAATATGATTAATTGTAACAATATTGCAAGAATTTTCAACTAAATTATTAATTGCAATATTGCAATGAACTGCAAAAATATTTCAAATATTGCAATAACATGATGAATTTGCAATGCTCTGATTATTGCAAATCTCTAGACAAAAGGCACAGTTCATAGGGTAAAAGCAATGAGTTGGAAGGAGTTGCAGCCATCAATCCCGACTTGATAGCACAAGACACAGCCTCCCCAGTATGTTTTGTGTGAAGCTTGTGCTTTCCAGAAGGGTGTTTGTCCATATGTAGGGAAGTTGCAGGCAGTGGGACATGCTCCACTGGTTGGAGGTATGTTTTGAAGGGCTTATGACCCTTGCTTTGAAGGGGTCACCTATTTATTTCTGATGTGATTTTGTGAAGCTTCTGACTGCAGTGTTGTGCTGTGTGCTTGCTGAGAGCGAGGAGCCTGCTCCCGGAGCGGTTGCGTGTTTGGGGGGAGCAGGTGGCAGGAATGGTGTTTTCAGGCAAATGTATTATTCCCCCAGAAAATCCTGGCTGTTAGATCTGGTCAGCAGATGTGAAGTGTCGATCGCTATCGGTAGTGGGAAGGGGAGTCGCAATATACTTTGCTAATGGAGAAGAACCCAAGGAGCAATTCTGTGATTTACGCTTTTGGTGATGCGAAATGAAACTGTCTGGAGCACTTTGCTCAGCGAGCTCTTAGCAGACCGCTTCTTCCTCCCTGCTTCATGCAGATTTTTCCAAAGAAGCTGTTTTTCGGCTCTGTAGCTGTGTGGTCAGAGGTGGCTGGGGGGCATGGACCCCTTGAATGCATCTGGAGACGCAAAGCATCCGGCATGGGAGCAGGGAGCGAGCAGTGCCCGCTGCAGCTCGCTCCAAAGCCCCGGTGCAATTCTGTCCCCAAGTGGCTGAAAAGGTCACTTAGCGCAATAGCAAACGTTTAATTTATTTCTTTTTTCACTCCCTCAAATAGTCAAATTAGCATCCTTCCTTTGCCACAGGAGCTGCTGGAGGGGGCATCCTGAGGAGGATTATCAGTAGGAGTGCCTGGGCCCAGGCTGTTCCTCTCCCGAAGGTCCCTGGCTGCTATTTGCACATCCCAGTGTCTGACTGCGGCTGGCATTTCCCCTGTTTGGTGGAATTTACTTTCTGCCTGGCAAGGGCATTGGGTAACATTTGCACATCTGGGCTGCTTAAGCTGCGGAGGGGCTGGGGGGATGCGTTGGAGAAGGTCAGGGGTCTCTGCTTTCCTTATGGGCAGGAGGGAGCACAGAGAGCGGCTGGTGGGTACTGTGTCATCTACAGAGGCAGCAAGCAGGAGGGGGAAAATGGTGTAGCGTAGCACAATGGTACCTGTGCAACCATCTGGACCTGCTCTGATGTTGGTTGGATGCAGGGTTGGCCCTGGCTCTGCAGAGCTCAGACTGTGCTCTGTTTCCTCATGTGGTGAATGGATCAGTTGGACAGTGGGTGCCTGGTTGGTTTTTACTGTGGCAGAGGGGGCTGTATTTCCATTCGGATAGGTTTGCAGTGCATGGCTGGGAGGTGCACAGCCTGCGGTGGGAGTTCTCCTTAAAAATAGCTCTTCTGCATCCAAGTCTAGAAAGTCGTGGGCTCTTGAGGGGGGAGGGGGGGGGGGGGGGGGGGGGGGG
>VXBX01008402.1:427772-476155 GCA_013400415.1 Scytalopus superciliaris
GGATGATGTGTATACCAGCACGATGGCATGGCTGGAGGTTTAGGGAGACTATCCCAAGGGCAGACAGGGATTGTTTATCATAAAAAAAACCCCAAGCAAAATATAGAAAGAGATGAGATACAGCAAAGGGTGGTGGTAGGGGAAGTCCCTCATCTTTCCATGCTCCTGAGGGAGGTGGCAAAGTCCACACGGGTAGAAAGACAGATTTTTATTTCCCTTTTTTTGGCTGTGTTTGGCTGGGTCTTGAAAACATGCTTTGGCAAAGGCGGGGTGCCCAGGGGTCTAATAGCCAGGGGCCAGGGCAGAAGGTGAGGGCTGTGATGACATGGTGCTCCCAGCCCCAGTGCCCCTTTGGGAGCTGCGGGCATGGCTGGTGGAGTGTGCCGGTCCCACATGCTGAGGCAGGCAGCTGTGGGCAAGGGTGGTGTATGGACCTGCTTCATCCCACTTGGGCTGTGACTGAGAAAGGAGCTGTGCAATTAGGAGAGGTCCTTGCAGTTTGTGTCTGAAAGAAGCTCCGTTAGGGTAATTTTTAAGCTCAGTTTTTGAGCTCCTGTTTGATCAGAAGGCCGTCTGCTGACTAGGAGGGAAACTGCCTGTGTGGTGGGTCTGTGCTCATGCTGCATTCCCTCTTCCGCTTCCTTTTGCTTTTTTTTATTGCTTCACCCTTTGGGAAGGCCAGCTCTGCTACCCCAGAGGCACCCAGGCTCCCAGCACCCTTGGGTAGTGATGGTTTCCTCCCTCAGACTGCTCTTTCCAAAGTATCTTCCCAGCCTCTTGCCTAGTGTGTGTAGTCAGCCTGCTGCCTTCCTCGTGCTGGATCCCCTCCCTCTGTGCAGGCACTGGTGCTGGTGCTGACCCTAGTTAGCAATTGCCCTTGCGGGTTCCTGGGGGAAGCCCATCCTGATGGATCTCCAGAGGGCTGTCTTAGTCTCAGCAAGGAGCATGGAGGAGACCTAAATGAAGAACAAATGAGAACCATATAGAGACAAATGGGAATCAGATTTAGGAAGCAGACGAGACAACCCTTTGGAAGGAGTGAGGGGGGGGCGGGGAAATGTTTGCTTTAATCAGTCTCCTTGAGTTTCAGGCAATAACAAAGCAGATTTGTTTTCTTTTACCTTCTCTTCCCCCATCCTCCTCTCTTTCCCTCTGTTCCTCTTATTTGCTGTTCTCAAAATAGCCCTGGATCCAGCAGCACCAGCATCTCCTTCCCAAGCTTCTACCTACTGCAAATGGGATTACAGACCAATCCCACCAAGATTTTGTCTATTTTTTTATCTTCTTCTATCTTGTTCTCCCTGTCTGAAGCTTGTTGCTTTGAGCCAGCCTACCCTGGCTGGGCTGCTGGGGACGTGTCCCTCCCACTGCCAGATGAACTTTTTGGACTTTCTGAAGCGAGCAGTGGAACAAACTCCTCCAAATGGGCTGAGGTTTTCTCTGCAGAGTCAATTTGCCCTGGCACACTCCACTGTGTACTTTAGAGGCAGTCCCCAGGGACTGGCCGTGCTTGGAGGAGATCAAAGTTTCTCCATCAGAGGTCTTGGGCAATGCTTCCGAAATGCTTGAGTTACCTCCTAACATGTGCTCCTTTGGGACAGGATGGTGGCTGGTAGCTGCAAGGGAGGACACTGCTTTCCCAGCCTCCATGGATGGATTGGTTCCCTGCAGAAATGTGCTGCTTTCCCCTTTTTCTTTTTTTCCCCATGTCATTGTCTTGGTGCAGAGCAGGTGGGTCTTGGAAGGGCTGAGACTGTGCATAACTGTGGGTCAGTGAAGCTGAGCCTTAGATCTATTCCACTTCAAAGAGTTCTGGTGGCAAGTAATCACCTTCCCAAGTAGAGGCCAGACTGGAGCTGTGACTAGGGGCTCCCATGACCATCTCTGCAGCTCTCTGCCTCCTGTGCTGGGTACCATGCAAGGGATGAAGTTCTTTCAGTTGAAAGGGAACATGCACCCTGCCTGCTGCCATGTGCCTGGCCTGGGAGGTCTTACCAGTGCCCTGTGCAGCTGGGCTGGGCTGGTGCAACATGCAGGGCTGCTGTGGTTGTGTTCAGGCAGAGCTTTCTTATACAGAGCTGTTTTTGTATTTCCTGGTGTGTAGTAGAGAGGCAAAGCATTTGGAGAAATGTCCAGCATGTTCCATTCTGGTGGTCTCCTGGGTTTTGTAGCCCACTTAATATGTCTTATGTAGGATTCCCTATGCTGGAGAGTAAATTCACTGGGATGTGCTTGAAGGCTGGTGGTAAGCAGCCTCTAGTATGACCCTTGAACTCCCNTAGCCCACTTAATATGTCTTATGTAGGATTCCCTATGCTGGAGAGTAAATTCACTGGGATGTGCTTGAAGGCTGGTGGTAAGCAGCCTCTAGTATGACCCTTGAACTCCCAAATGCTCGTGCCTCAGGTAGAGACTTCCAAGGTGAAAGAGCTGGTGTTCTCAGCTGGCCTGTGGGCCTGTGGGTCCCTTCCTGCATTCAGGAGTGGTGCTGGTGCAGTGTGGTGGGGTGGTTTGTCCAGTGCACCCTTCATTTCCAGCACCCAGCAGGTCTCTTGTGAAAGCTGCAGAGTTCCTTGTGGAGTTGCAGTCATTTTCCTGTGTGGCTTGACAGATCTTGCACCAAAGCTCTTCCAATCGATAATGCTCAATGGAGGCTGTGTCCCATTTCAGGGCAGGCATCTTACCTGCTTGGCAAGAGCCATTCAGGAGAAAGTTTGTGGTGGATTTGCTGCCCAGGAGGAGCTGATTTACTTAATATTTGCAAGACTCCCACAGGGCTTTCCAGTTGCAAACTGGTTTGGCTTCGCTCTGAAAAGCAAAGTGAAGTGAAGGAGCCAAACATGCCCGGCGGTGGCTTTTCCAGGTCCTTGAGGTCGGCAGGAGGGGAATCACCTCCCTTCCAGCACAGTATGAGCCTCCTCCCTTGCTCAGAGCAGCAGAAATCGTGGCTGCAAACCTTCACCCCAGTACATGATTGCGCTGCGGGCGGTTTCTCCCTTAGCTCTTCGAGTGGGGGGCACAGGGGCGCTTCAGTGCCCTGGCCCTGGATGCATCCCAGAACTCCGTGTCCTGTACCGTATTTCATCTTCCCATGCTTCCAGAGAGGCCTGTGCATAAAATATTTCTTGTTGCTGCCTGCAAGCTTCCCTTTCCTTGTGCCATGGTGGGACTTCTTAAAAAAATGTTATTTTATTAGGAAATTCCCATTTGGTTGCTTTAAAAAGCAAGCCCTTGTGGCTGGCCCCTGGCCCGCCGCTAACAGATTTGTTTGAGAAAAGGCTGCGTTGGCATCCTGCTTTATTGAACATGCCTCCTGGGAAGGCGGTTTGAATATTCTTCTGTCTCCTCGGAGCAGGGAGCTCTCAGGACTGCCTGCCGCCATGGGGATGGGGAATGCTCTCCTCTCCCTTTCCCTCCCACCCCTTCCCCTTGTTCAAGCCTCCCTTTTCTTTTTTTTTTTTTTTCCTTCCCCCCTTTGGTTACATCTGAAGTCACTGTAGGACTTTCAGAAATCCTTTTCCATGCCACTGAAGTAAAAAGATGAAAGANTCCTTCCCTTTTTTTTTTTTTTTTGAGGAGAGAGAGTGCTGTGCACGGTGCATCCCGCTCCATGCGGCTTTTCTCTTTCCCCACGGAGTTCATCCAAAGTTCGTATCCAGACGATGAACAAAGTAGCTCAGACCTTTTCCTGACTCCTCACCCTTTGTCCTCATCACTTAGTGACAGACAGGAATCAAATGCCACAGACAGGCTGACGGGACAAGGCTGTGTGAAAGTCCTTGGAAGAGAAGGAGGAGTGGAACAGTGCTGGGTAGAGGAGGGAACTCATGTTTAAACTCATCTCCCCCTCCCTTGGGAAAGTGCAGAGCTGCTTTTACTTTAAAGGGCAGAGGGGAGGTGCAGTGTTTTTTTGGGTTGGTGGTTTGTTTTTTTTTTTTTTTTTGTTTGTTTGTTTTTTTGGGTTTTTTTTGGCAGAAACTGGATAAATTTTTAGTGACAATAGACATAGGGAAGAAGGACCGGATGGAGTTAGCCTCAGTGTTTAGCACTGGGTGTGCCTTTTGTCTGGAGCAGGGGAAGGAAGGGGCTATGGGCGGCTGGTCTGCCTACATCGCCTTTCCACTGGAACAGGAGGCTTTGCCTTAGGGAAGAGGGGGAGCATGGTCCAGAACCCCAGCTGTTTCTAAAGCCTGCATTGCCCTGCCTTGATCTTCCATCTCACCAAGAAAGGTGGCTTAATTTGGTCTTGACTTGGTCTTTCATCTCACCTGATTTCAGGGCTCATGGCTAGGTGGTGGATGGTACTTCACTGAGGGGGCAGGGGAGTGGGGCTTACTGTTGGAGACCTCCCTTTGCTGGGGCAGCATGTCCAGGCTGGTGTACTGGACAGCTGCCAAGGGTGGGCTGCTCACTACTACCAAAAGCTGGGAAGGGACCATTTCCTGGTGTTAGGGGTGCTCTAGAGACTTGCTTCAGCGTGTCAGGAAGGGAAAGGAGCAATTTAGCTTGTTTATTCGTTAGCACTTGTCTAACTCATTCAGCTGTCAGAACTGGGATGACGCCTGATGGGTATTTATCCTTCTTCCAGATGTCCTCCCCACTGTTCACCTTCTCCTTTTTTCTTTTTAATTTATTTTTTAATTTTATTTATTTTTAATGAAAAATAACGACAACTGGAAATCCCAAATGGGGAAAGGAGGGGGTAGCACCTCATGGCAGAGATTTTATGGTGGCTTTTACGGAAGCTGGGTCAGCTGTAGCACCAAGTTTGGCAGAGTTTGGAAGGGTAAGGCTCTCAAGCCTCCACGGAGGGGAGGTCTCCACAGAATGTGTGGTGACCCTTCGTTTGGGGCTGCTCCTAAGAGTGCTGTGGTTCAGCAGAGATGTGCTGGTGCAGGGGCCACCCTATTGTCAGGGAGATGGGATGTCTGTTATGTAGCCCAGCTCCCTGCCTGGCTGTTGAGGGATAGCTACATGATTGGGCAGGGAGGGGAAACATTGCTGTCTGAAAAGGACTTTCCAAGAAGCATTTGGTCCTTAAACTATGAGAAGTGCCCTGGGAGCTGTGGTGAGAGGAGGACCTCCTGGGTCTGGTTTACACTGCTCATGCAAGGGCAGTGTTATCTCCTGTGTAAGCAGAGGAGCAACCAAATTGCTCAGTGAGTCCCAAGGGGTGGCAGGTTGAGTCTCCGTCCCATCTGTAACTGTAGCATTCCAGATGACCATGGCTGCTCTCCTTAAGCCCACACTTGCAGGGGTCATCTTGGAGGCAGCAGGAAGGGGCTGGGATGATCCAGGTTTTGCCCTCTTTTGTTTGCTGATTTTGCAGAGCTGGCTGATCTGGGCCCTGGCCAGCTCGACTGACTCACAGGAATCCTCTCACAAGTCTCCTACACCCTCCATTACCTGATCTGAGTGCTTCCTGGCGTGTCGGCTCTCCCTGCCGTGCTGTGGCAGAGCAGTGGCTGTGAAGGGAGCTGTGCATTTGTGCAGCTTCTGTCCACTGCAGGCTGCAGTGTGTGCTGTGGACAGGGACCAGAGCCTGCTTGTCCCTGTCACCCTTTGCACTGCTCGCTCCCATTGTTAGTGGCCACGGTTCCTGACCCTGCAGACCGTCTCTAAATGTTTTCACTGAGGCATTTTCTCTGCTTGAGAGGCAAAGTGAAGACCCTCTTAGTTGCTGGGAGGCACTAGCTTTGCATTTGTCCTGTGTTGTGTTGCTGGTAGCAGGAGTACCAGGTGCTGCAGGAGGTAGTTTGGGGGGTTTCAAGTGCCTCTCACTTGGTTGCTGTAGGGCTGCTGAGTTTCTGTTCATAAATGCAATAAGTTTGACCTGGAGGAGGATTGTAGGGATGAGAGAACTTTTAATAGCCGAAGGCTCCTTCCACCACTGCCTGTCTCTGCTAAACGCAGTGGGTCAGCAGGAGGTGACCACAGTCGAGTCAAGACTCCATGTGCTGGTGCTGCAAACTCTGGGGCCCCTGTGTAGCAAAGGTGGGTGTGAGATGTGCTTGCAAATCCCCTGCCTTGCAAGCCGGGGAGTCTCCCGGAGTTCCTGCCTTGCCAGTTGTGCTGTGAGTTTTTTGCACGTGGCTTTTCCTTCTCAGGGAAGCGGCTGGGACATGTTCCCATCTGAAGCTCGTACCCCTACGAGGTGCTTGGGTTGGCAAAGCATTGCTGTTGCATCAGGCTGGGCTGTGCCCAGCAAGCATTGGGGGAAGGTTCCTGTGCCTATGGCAGGAGCATCGTTTGATATTGTGGCTCCTCTGGGGATTTTGGGGGAGGAGGGAGCGGTGTCCTGTGGGTTTGTGGCTTGTTTCCCTGTGCCAGACATCAGTTTCTGTCCCGTGGGTCCTGGTGAGTTGCAAGATTTGAGTGTTTGGTGGCTTTCTGGCCTGTAGCTGCCAAAGCTGTGTGTGACGTTGTGCAAGTGGTTTGCATCTTGTATGAAGTTTGCAGGCACTTAGTTTGTGGAAAGCCAGAGAACAGGAAGGTGCTGGTTTGGTATAATCAAGGACTCACATTCTCAGTGAGCTATGGAGCAAACCTCTCTTATGGACTGTATGCCTATGGAGATGTTTTTGGACTCTGCTGAACAGTGTTAGGGGACCCCTTGTTGTGTGACAGAGCCATCGAGGTGCCTTCACCTGACTGGTCCCCTACAGAGAGCGGAGTCCTGGGTGTCCCTGGGTGCTCAAAGTGTTGGGAGCAGGCTTGTGCAGGATTGAGGGCTGGAGAAGCAGTACTCTCCCTCCTCGAACAAATGTTATGCCAGCAGTAGGATGCGCTCCTCTAGGATAGCGGCTGAGGTTTGGGTCCCCTGTAGCCTGAGCCTTCCACTTGTGGGGCCTTGGTGCAGCCTGCTGCTAAAAGGGGAAGGTGATGTCCTGAAAATGCCCTCCTAGGTGACATAAGCACTGAGGTTTTATCACCTTTTCAACAGAACTGGAGTCCCACAGCTAGTAAAAATTAGCCACTTGTCTGAGGTGCTGTCTGGGCTCCCCCTTTGGCAGGAGTCTGTGCAGGGGTCCCTTCATCAGAAGGGATTTGGAATAGGGGGGAGCATTGCCGTCTGCCTTGATACGCTCTCCGTTGTGCATCGCAGCCTCGTCAAGTGTGACAGTATCCCACAAGGCGTGTGATCGGTGCAGAACCAGCCCCAGAGCCGAGCTCTCCTGCCATCTCCCCCTTCCCCGCTTGCCTCCTCGGTGGCAGTGCCTTTGTCAACCAGCCAGAAACCCGCAGCGCCGCAGCAGCCTCCCTGAAGTGCCAGCCATGCGGCGTTCGGGTCCCGGCCCCCCTCCTCGCCTCTGCCCCAGCATTTATCAGCAACCTCCCTTCCCTCCCAGCCGCCAAATTCTTTCTCCGTGCCGTCATCCTCCGGCCAGAAGCCGCCCCGTCCCACTCTCCCTCCCTCTCTCTCTTTCCCTCCCTCCCTCCGAAACCAGCCCAGAACTGCTGGGCAAACATTTTGCCTGTTGTTATTACAGTATTCCCATCTGCATACTTAGTCATAAACCCCTTTTAATTCCAGCCTTTTTCTGGGGCGGGGTTAAGAGTTCAAACCCATCATTTTTCTTTTGGGGCTGGAGTCTTACAAAAGCAGCCTGCGGCGAGATTGTTCAGTAGGACGGGGCCGAACGAGTTTAGGGAGAGGGAAAGGGGGCGGTGGGGAGGGGGATTGCACACAGTGGTGCTGGCTGTGCAGTCCCTCCTCCCCAGGGAAGGCTTTGGATGAGGCTTGTGTGGGCCTGGTTTGGGCAAGGGGTTGCTCTCTGCCAGCTCCCCCCCTCCTTTCCCCTTCTGGCGACTTTGAGCCTTTGTGGGGAGGCATCGAGTCAAGTCCTGCCATTGCTGGTCTTGCCTCGTTTGCCAGAGTCTTTCGATAATGGAGTGCCAAAAGCCAGAGCGTTTCTGAATGAGCAGGGAGGGGAACAGTCCTGGGTCTATGCAAAGATCCTTCCAGGAGAGCCTCAGGCACAGTCCGATGTTGCTGATCCTTTAGTGATGCCGCAGATGCTGTCAGGCTCCCTCCACCCAGCTGTCCGTGTCCTTACTTTAAAAGACTGTCTCCCATTGCTTCAGATAGTGATAGTTCTGCTCTAGGAGCTCTTGTAGCCCCTGTGCAGGCATCCCGAGTCCCGGATACCTACATTTCTCCAGAAAAACATCGGAGTCTGTTGCTGTGGTGAGCTTACCTGAACTTAGTAGTTGGCTATAGTAACACTTCCCTATTGCTTTTGGAGCGTGGCTGCTTTTAATTCCTTTTGTGGCAAGGGTTCCCAGATGCTGGCACTTCCTACCTGCTCAGTGCTACCCTGTGGTAAAAACTTCCTGCTCTCCCTCTGCTTTCCCATGACCTGGTGGTATGGGCACGGCAGCAGGAGGCAGAGGGGCTCCGAAGGGCAGTGATTAATTCCTGTGCAAGGCTGGGTGTCTGCATCTTGCCCCTGTTACCACAGCTCAGCCCCCAGACTGGATGCTGACCCGGGTCAGGTGGGAGATGCTCCCTCCTTCCTCTTGCCCTTTGCGGATGCCACACTGCATCCCTGCGGGATGTGATATGGACCAGTTGTTTTTGGACTTGAGAGGCATTGGTATCTTTGTGCCTTTAGGCAAGATGAGGTCTTTTCCCCCCACCCTCAATTAAAAGGTCTTGAGGAGGAAAAGAAATAATAATGTGTATTTGGGTTGACAGAAATGTTGTATGAATTTGTGCAGCTCAATTTCCCAACGTATTTCAGTAAAGAAGAGTCTCTTGCTTTGCTTTTGAGGAGCATAAAAAAGATGAAAATATCTCATATTTACATATTTGAAATTAAGCCTTTGCCTTCTTTATTAAAAGTATTTCTCTGAAATTTGACTTTGGTTTTATATTACAAATACCTTAATGACACATCCCCAGCTCTCACGTGCTTCTGTTAAAAGAAAAAAATGTCCTATAAGAACAGGTATTTGGGTAATTCTGTTGGGAAGTTACTCAAAGGCAGGAATGCCAAAGTGAACTTTGCAGGAACAGCCTCCACTTCTCACTGTGCATTCCACCATTCGGTCTGTGCTTGTTACCCCACCTGGATTGCATGAAAATTCCCCCCTCCTTGGATTTTCTTAGATGCATGGATGGAGGATTTTATTCATGACACTATGGATATTGAACAGCCACAGGAAAATAATCTGAACAATATGCTCTGTAGTTTTAGTGGATCGGGTAGGAGCTTTCATAAAAGCCACCATGATCCTGCAGCCTGCCGTACCCAGGTGCTAGATCCCAGGCAAGATGAGTGGTCTGAATTTGCATCTAAATTAGCTTTACTGCTTGATCCCCTGAGTTGCCCTGAGAGCTGCACTTCTAGGTGGAGAGAGCTTAATTTTATTTTATTTTTTTTTCTACGTCGATGCTGGATGGCTATTAAGCTGCTGTAGAGTGAAGAGAGCTTGTCACACAAGAAATTTGGCTTTAGTACTCAGTAATACTGGAGGCATTCACGCTGCTGGCCTGAACACTTTTGTCTCTTGATGTGTTAAGGCTCAGCATGTGTTAGACCTGCGCTTTCCTTTTGGAAAGGCAGGGGTGGAAGGGGGAAAGGCCCCGCTGCGAGCACAAGCGGCTTGTGAGCCTCTCCGCACGCCCCTGCCGCGGGGAGCAGGAGGGGGAGCGGGTGGAGCTGGTGGGCTGCGACGGCTTCTTCCAGCTGCGAGCATGCCCGGGATTGCGTGTTGGGAGCGCGGGGCTCTGCCTACCTGCCCTCAGCGTGCCTGGCAAGCCGCGGCTTGCAAGGCTCGGCAGGTCCTGCGCGCAGCCCGCCCCGCTTGCTCCATCCTCCTCCCCTGGCTTCGGAGGGGAGCCGGGTGGCTCGCAGCCCGCCAGCCGCTTCCTTTGCCTTTCTCGGGGGGTGCTGCGCCTTCCTCCCTGCTGCGCGGGGTTCGAGGAAGGAGCTTTCCTCTCTTGTCGCCAGAGGCAGTAGGTGCTTTGCTGAGCAGCGCTGGCTCTGCAAGGTGCACGCGGCGTTCATTAGACCCGTTCGGCAGGAAGCTTACGTCTCAAAAAGGGACTGGCTGGGCCGCCTGGTGTGGGACAGGAGAGCGGGCTCAGCCCTTGTGCGGGAGCCAAAAGAGCTGTAGGTTGGGTTTCTGGGCACGCCGTGTTGTTGAGTGATGCTGGTCAGGTCACTCTGCCTCCTCGCTGGCCTGCCTGCACGGCGGGGACATGTGTATCTGCACATCTTACGGCTCTTTGATCGATTAAAGCAGCTCGGGTTATTGCAGAGGAGGGAGCCTGCCTGTTGTCCTCTGCCTGCAGGCTCGCCTTGTGCAGTGAAGGGTTTACTGGCAGGGCCAGGGTGGGATATAGAGTTTGAGTTTTCTTCTGGGGAACAGAGACCACTGATCCCAGAGGCCTTTGAAACGTTTCCCCTCTATCTCCGTCCTTGAGGTAGATGTGTCCTCAGGATTTGGGTATTTGCAGGCGTTAGTCGCTGTGGGTGCCAGGGCTGTGCATTGCAACACCATCTCCTGCCTCCTGCACAGGGCTGCCTCCAGCAGGAGCAGAGCTGGTACGTGAAATGGCACTGGGGTTATGTGATCTATGTTTGAAGATTTCATTAAATCAGGATTAATTTAATGCTCTGTGTGCATACAGTTTCCCATTCTTCTCCAAATGGATGCATGGCCTGTGCCAGGGATTGGAAACGTGGAATATGTATGCTCCTCCTCTTCCCATCTCCTTTTATTTTTTTGTGTTGAAAATAAGAGGGCCTGGGAGACTTTTTTTTTTTCCCCCCCTCCCTGTGCTCACCTGCACCTTTTGCCTTTCTGCTGCCTGATGCCTTACTTAATTACAGCTGAGGAAATGGTGTGCCAGTAAATCTGGGGAGAGGTTGCCCTTGTCACATGCCAGCCCAGGGGCAGGGGACACACAATCCCTGCTGCCTCCCGACCATGAGCACGTTTCCATCAGCGCTCCTTCAAGCTCTCTCCCTCTCTCCTTAACGTGCTGCTTGTGTAATTGTTGGCTGTTTGTCCACTAATGATTATAAATTAGCGGCCGAGTGTATAAAAAGTTAATGAAGTTCTGTCGGTGGAACCATTACGCCTTCCCAGGCTGGCACGTACAGGTCGGCCAAGCCGGTAAGAAAAGCCAGACACCAAGTCCGGCCTTTCAGGGGATCAGGTTTCAGCTCGCTTGCTCTTTCCTGCTGTGTTTTTTCTTGCTGGATGGAGCCAAAGTTGAGCGCTGGGAATGCCAAAAGGTGGCAGGTGATATTTTCTCTGCTGCAAAATCACCACAATGCTTGCATTGCCTCCACCATCACTTATTTCCAGCCTTCATGTTCCACTGTCCCAAGGGCACATCCTCTACTTGTCTCCTTCCTGGCTGTCTGGGGATCAGGCCTGGGGTCTGAGGATGCACTCTTCAGTTCTGGTCTATAGCAGCTTTCTTTTACATATGGGCTCCTTGGGTTGAAACCAAACATCTCATACCCCTTCTGCTTCTGCTGTGTTACCTCTTGAGGATCTGACCGTGGTATGGCAAGAACAGCTTCGTCCATTGCAGGGCTCATGAACAAAGTGTAGAAAGGGTGTTGGAGGACATGGCATGATCCTACAGGTATAAATCTACCTGCTGTAAACCTCCCACCTCCTTAGTTTTTTTCCTCATCGCTCAGAACTTGGCAAGACTTTAACTGTGTGCCCTGGCGTTTCTCTGGGCAGAGGCAGGCTTGGCATAGGGCTTGCTAAAATGAACTGAGTGGCTCAGGGAAAAAAAGCGATTGGAAAAAAAAGAAGGCATCCTCCTCGCTGTGTGAGTGAGATTTTTTGGAGGTGCCTCTTGAGCTCTGGCACCCCTTCTCTCTGAAAGAGCTGTGGAAACTTGGCAGTAGGGCTGTCTTGTGTCATCCTCATGAAAATTCAGTTGAATTGAGAGCAGATTCCCGTCTGCTCGGCAGGTCTCCGAGGAGCCCGTGCGACACTTTGGCAGCCAAATCCTGGAGAGTGGCTGCCAGCCCTGCCGTGCTGCAGGCTGGGGGTCCCCTCTGGTCATTCCTCGGTGGAAACTTCCTGGGCAGTGGCTACTCTGGAGTGGAAATGGGGAAAATTCAGCTCATGGAGCTCCTTGGAGACAGGACAAGATCTGCAGGGTCAGAGAGACCGTGGGATCCTGCAGCCAATGCCTGGTTTGGGATGACCTGTGGCCTGGCCATGCTGTGTGATGCTTGAGTGCCTTGGAGAAGATGCCATCTTTTCCACCAGACTCTGGTTTCTCCCAGACGAGATTATCTTTGCTCTCGTGGTGCTAGAAGTGTGAACACTAGTCTCTTGGCTGCCTTCCAGCTTGAATTTTGCTTTAAGCAGCCCTTATTTTTTCCCCACTGTGTTGTATTCAGTGGGGCTTCTTCCTGGGGCTGGTGGGCTCCATCCTCCTCCTCCTCCAAGGAAGATGGCTGCAAGGGTGCTGGAAGGATGACAAGAGGAGTGGGAGCCTTGCTGGACCTCCAGGAGGTGTTTTGGGTTGGGCTGAAGCCACCAGCCAAACTGCCTGTCTGGACAGCAGACATGGGGCTGGGGGGAAGCTACTTCAAGTCAGCAGGAGCCTTCCCTTTGATTCCTGGATTTTTGGGTAGGACTTAGTGAACCTCTGTGTCCAGCTTCTGTCACAGGGATTAACGGCTGGAGTCGTGGGTGAAAGCTGGAGCACTGAATGGTGTGGCAGGAGCCTGGTGGACTTGGGCACGTGGTGGGGATTATGGGCAGACGTCCTCCCTGCTGCCAGCAGCCCTGCTGCTGGTTGTCTCTTTGAGGCTGAGTTGGAGTTTTCAGGGTCTGCACGTCCCTTCCTCAGCAGAGGAGACTCACAGATCTCTGGTATTGGGTGGAAAATGCTCCCCAGTGACCCCATGGAGGAGTCAACAGCCAGTAGTTGCTGAGCGGTGAGAAGGGAAGCTGTGAGAGCCCCCAGCCCCTGCTCCCAGGGCTGGTGCCTGCCTCTGCCCGGGGCTGGTTTTCGGGGGCGCAGGCATTCCAGGAATTTGTAAGGAATTAGGGAGCGGGTGCGGAAGAGCGGGAAGACTCCTGCAACATGAACCATCTGGCCTCCTCGGTCTCTGCGCGCGGCAGTGTCTGGGATAAAGGAACTGATCGAAAACAGACATTGTTTGAGACAATAAAACCGTATTACACGTTAATGAGAAAATACATTGGAGAGCCGAGGGCCTGGGGCAAGCTGGGTGTTCTCCTCCCTCTCCCCTCGACCCGTGCATGGCCTGGTGCTGTGCTGCCCACAGGCAGCAGCAGCTTCTTTTCCTTGTGTTTGCTCAGTGAGCAGGAGTGCTGCTGGCGAGCAGGGTTTGAGCAAGGCACACTTGGCTAGGGTGCATGCCACTGTATCTCTGTCTTTTGTCAGAAGAAGGCATGATCCCGGCAGGAAGGCAAAAGGGAACCTGCAGCCCTGCAGTGTGCATAGTCCTGGGGGACTCCCACCTGCACCCTGCTTCATTCCCATGTGCACACTCAGCCTCAGGGGGCCTGTGGGGCCTCAGGTTCCTGCAACTCCTCTCTCCCAGTAAATAAAGCGGGTTAGAGCCTGTTCGCTGGCCGTAGGGTGAGTGGCACAGCCTGCCTCCCATCCACCCAGCACACTGCTCCCCCAGTGCCAGGGGAGAGCGCTGCAGCCTGTGCCCAGCCCTGCTGAACTTGGGCAGTGAGGAGCCTAATGGGGTGCTGGTTATCAGATCCTGTGGGCCCTGATTGCCTTCCCCCTCTTCATCAACTCAGGCCTTTTCCTGTGGGATGGGCAGACACTGTCTGCCTTGGGATGCATGGGTTTGCTTGGGTGTCCATGGCCTGGCACAGCCCCTGTCAGCTTCCCTTCTCACCATTTAGTTCCTGGCCTCCCCCTATTTCTCCTTGATGGAGGTGGATGTTTGCATGTCCTCTGCCCCACGACCCCTCTTGTAAGGGAGTTCAGTACCCTTGGGAAGAAAGCCAGCATAGATCCTTACCTGGAGGACAGTATTGACTCAGCCAGGCTTAAAATCAGGCTTTAGTGGTCCTAAGGCTGGGCTTTCAGACTTGTTGCCCCCCCCCCCTTTTTTATTCTTTTTCCCCCCCCCCCGTCCTTTTTGTTTCTTCCTCCACTGAGCTGACCTTTGCCAAGGGATCTGTGGGAGAAGGGAGCTTTGGATCCTAGCAATGGCAGAAATTTATGAGAAAAGGAGAAGCAGGAATTTCGAAGCTGGGAATGGAGAAGCAGAGGGGCTGTGGGGGTGACATGTCTGGAGTCTGTACCTCCCAGCCAAACATTTTCAGGGATCTTTCTTCACCTCAGGCAGGAGCGGGAAGCTGATGGTCCACGACAAAGGCCCCTTTTCTTCTCCAGGCTGGTGTTTTCATAGTGTTGGGTTACATCCCCCTCGCTTTGGCGGTGGGCGGGAAGGGGGCATTGATAGAACCTGACACAGCTACATGAGGTAATGTTATTTTTTTGGTACCAAAACGAGGCAATTTTTCACTCAAGGTCAGCAGAATTTATGTTGAGACCTGCTAGGGGGGAGGGAGCCTGGGCTGGGGGTACAGGATGGGGTCTCTGACCCAACCCTCTGCACCCCAGCACCTCCTCCAGCCCTGCCACAGACCCCACCGCCTGCACAGAGGTAACAAGCACATCACCCCCAGACCATTCCGCACTCCCCCTACCCCTCACCTCGTGCTCGACCTGAAATATTTTAATTAAAACGGATTCTGTTGGGAGCCAGGGAAGCCCGCTGCAGACCCTGCTTTTGGTCACTGGGCCCTCAACATCTGTTTCCTATTGAAAGCTCTTTGGAAAGGAGAGCTGGCCCCTCCTTCCATCCCCAGTTTCAGTCCCTTGGAGACCAACGCGCAGCCTGGCTTTCCAAAGGTTTGTCCCCCTCCCAGCCTCCCCCCAGCTCAGCCTAGCTAAGGTTTTGCTCAAATAAAAATAAACAAACGGAGTTGATTGCAGGCAGCAGGGAGGCTCACAGTCTCACTGCAAGCATGAAGCTTTATCGACACGATTCCCCCCCCAGTGTGGCCAAGGGTGAGGTTGGGGTCTCCATGCTTGCCCAGCAAGGAGGAAAAAAAAAAAATCAGTAGATTTGTTGTCGTAGGGCTGCAAAAGTAGGGTTTGGGGGTGGGGGTGTGCATGGGAAAAGCTGTTTGTGTCCCAGGAAGGAGAGCTCTTCCTGTTCCTCCTGATTGAGAGCAAGTGGCGCCACTGGTGTCAGCCCTTCTGTTTGTTGGTGTGGTGCCTGTCCCAGTCACAGTTTGCATCTTGGTCATTAGCTAACCTTTCTGTCATGCTCTTTCCAGTTGAGACGGTCCAAGATGTGGGGGGCTCTGGGTTGCCCTCAGTAGTTGTGGGTCTGGGTGGGAGGATGTTAGGAAAAACAATCCCAAGTGGACATGGTCGTTCGTTGTGGGCCCTGCTGGGATGAGGTCAACACTGAGATCTTCCAGCAATGTGTTAAAATCGTTGGTATTTTGGGAGAGGCAGCTCCCATGGAGAAATGTGGCTGTGCCTTGTGGGAAAGCTGGGATGTAGCAGAGGGAGCACTGGACCTGCATGGAGAGGGGACATCATGCAGTATCAGTGACTCTCTGTTTTGACTCATGCGTGGCCTGGAAAAGCCAGAGCATGAACCACCTCATGCCAAACTGGCCAGGAAAGGCTAAGGGATGTTGGTATGGATGCAGCAGGCAGAGTTTTACTCAGCAGTGTGGTGAGATCTGGTGGACTTGTGCAGCATGAGTAGGAAAAAAAGTCACCAAGGCTGTTCCACTTCTCCAACACAGGTGCTGATGGATCCATAATCCCTCCTGGCTGGTTGCATGTAGGATAGTGAAGACAGCCTGCAGTGGCAAGTGCTCTGCAGAGGATGGCAAGTGAAATGGGTCTAAGATTTGAATGGATTTGTTTCTGTTGAGGCTGTTGTCTGTAGTTAGTTAAATCTGGATGGTTTGCAGTCTAGATCCCTGACCCCCTTTCAGTCTCCAAGTAAATATACCTTGAATTGGAGCCTGTGGGAGTTATCAAGGCAAGGCCTGTCTGGAGGCACCCCTTGTGAGGCAGTGCCATGTCCCCAGCATGGATGGGCAGGAGTTCAGCGGAGGGACAGGAGATGGGTGGGTCAGAGTACCACAGTTCCAGGAAGGTCACTGTGCGGCCGGCGTTTGCCCTGGAAAGCCGGAGGTTGCAGACGTGTCCAGATGTGGAGAGGTCAACCCAGTGCCCTCCTCACAGGGAAGGGAGAGATTCCTCCTTGGCTGTTTTAATGGAGCACTGCCGCCATTTGGGAGCACAGGAGGGAGCGGGAGGAAGGTGGAGCATGGAGAGGGGGGTAAAGGTGGTTGAAAAACTAGAGGGGGAAAAATACAAATCTGTAACCTTTGAGAGCTGATTCTCACCACATTAAAGGGTTTTAAAGAAGGTTGTTTCTCTTCCCTTTCCTGGAACTTTTTCCTGACCCCTTTCAAATCAAAAAGCTTTATCAAATGTTAGTGGCTTTTCTTTTTTGTGATTGTTGCTCTTGGCCTGAAAGGCAGGAAGCCAACAAAAGCAGTTTGTGCTGCGCTGGCTGCCATAACCCCCTCTCCCCAAAACAGTGGATGCTTTCCAGTGTCCATATTTCAGTGAAGTGTTATGGTTGGGGTGGCAGAGCAGGGAGTCTGCTTGAGAGTGAACAAATACATCTGCTTGTTTAGGGAGACCTCCTGGTCCTGCTCTGGGGTGTTACTGACGTCCTTGCAAAGTGCTGGAGTGCGGGTGGTACCCAGCTGTGTGGTCACTAAAGAAAGGAGATTTGTCTGAAATGATGATGTGATGAGCAAGTCTTGACTTCCTGGTCCCCTGCCATCTCCTGACAGGTTAGGTACCTGCAAGACCCTCTTGATGGCAAAAGGTGAGGCACGGACACCCCGTAACTTACCAGAGCTATTCCCAGATAGGGGTGTTGGAGAATTGTGGTAGAGAATTAAGCCCCTTCCCCAGGATTCCTGTTCCTGTAGGCTACCAACCGATCCTGCACTCTCCTGCCCTGTATTTTATCTTCCTGGTGATAGTTTCCTGGCTGTGATGCTCCTCTGATATCGGGACCAGCTGCTGCATGAAGGCGCGCGCATGTGTGGGACACAAAGGTTGCGCGTATGAATGAGTAAAAACTTGGAGAGAGTCTTAATGCTGCCTTTATCTCATGGAAGAGGAATTTTTTGATGAAGACTTGGAAAAGCATCCATCTTCCCCCTGTTGTTTTGGCAGCAGTGTTGCCCACGAGGATGCATCCTACCCATTCCCTAGGGACCTGCGGGGGTCTCTTCAGAGGCGTGCGTAAAAGCCCTCGGGCTGCCTTTGCCGAGTTTGTTTTATGTCTTTGTTCTAATGAAAGTTGTGTGCTGCTTCCCATTTCCAAGCTGTTGCTGCGGTGGTGGTGGTGGTCGCTCTCAGCAGCTAAAGAAAAGCTCTTGGTTGTTTCTTCCCCCCACCACCTTTGCATTAACATCTGGACAAAGATAAATGCTTATGTGGGCTGTTTTCACTTGCTTTGACGTCTTTGCCGCTTTAATGAAAAGATCATTTCTACGGTGGAGGAGCGGTGGCCTGGATTGCAGCGGGGTTTGCTCCCCACCTCTCCCCAGACAGCAAGCGAGCAGCGTGTTGGGAACAAACTCCGCAAACTTGGCGCAGGCGGGGGGAGCATAAGTGAAAGCTAATTGGAAGCAGCCCTGACTTGCACTCTGCTGAAGCTATTTACAATATCTTTCATGCGGTGACTTATTGAGTTATTCGCTCAAAGGAAAAAAAAAAAAAAGCCCCTGCTTATTTATAGCAACGGTGGTAACCACTGATACATGAGCTGGCTTGAGCATGGAAGCATCTGTCCTGGTCAAACCTTTGCCTGTTAATTCACATCTTCACCCCCCAACCCTGAAGCACATACACAAATATTGCTGTCTAGGGGTCACATTTGGGTACTGGAGATCTCTCAGGCCTTTCTCTTGCGTTCCTGGCTGAGGTCCCGTGCCACTGCTGTCTCCAACACCCTTGATCTGCCACTGTGTAATGCCTTGTGGGTGGTGGTTTTCCATCATCAGTTTAGCTGAGGTAGTTGCTCAGTGTTGCACAGTCTGAGCTGTTGGGGTGAGGGTGGTGCCTGGCATTGCCTTGACCAGTTTTAACTTGGGGCTGGGGAGAGGGAGTGCTCAATGTTGGTTTCAGGAAGGAGGCATGTATGTGTGTCTTGCAGTGGGTTTTGGATGCAGGGTGTCCTTATGTGGAGCAGGTCTGGCCTAAATAGATGTGTGAGATGTCCTGGGGTCAACCAGACAGAAAGTGTTCAACTGGGGACAGATTTGGAGCTTGTGCGGACCCCTGGCCATTGCCCCCACTTTACCCATGATGATGTGTTGAGGTCTGCGATCCTGGCTCAACCCTGACCTGTGTGTATCCAGATCACAGGAGTGTTATTTTAGTCTGGAGAAAACAGACGGTGTATGTGAAGTATCTCCCTGTCTGGATATGCTTGTTCCACCTTCCCCATCACCCCGGTTTCCCGGCAATTGGCTTCTGCCCCTGCCTCTCACTGATCTTGTTGTTATTTTTTTTTTAAGCCTGGCATTGATGCTTTTGATGTTCCCAGCCTCCTATCTCTGCACGGCTCCTGCAGTACCAGCCCCGTGCCTTTCATTACCGCATTAACAAACTCGAGTCGTGCCTAACGAGGACGCCTCATACGTTATGCTAATGATCAAGAGACATGTTAATGATATTTTAGAAGCCTAATTAGTGGAATATATAACTATATGCAATTTGGTAATGGACTGTGACAAGAAGTTGTTAAAAGGGGGCTTGACAAATCCAGTTGCATGTGGCCTCAGACAAACAGTTGCTGAGAATAGATGAAGAGGAGCGGGGTCTCTGCGTGCGTGCGGGTGCTTGCGTCTCGCCTCCCCATGCTAAGGGGTGTGTTATTTGGCGCCTGCGCTCGTCAGCCTGACTGACACAAGCTGGTTTCTTGGCTCTAAATTTTCTATTCTGTTTCTTGAACTGACATGACCAAAGCTTCAATTCATGGGCACAGTAATTTTCCCTCTCCATCTGTCAATATCTGCACGCATACATATAAAATACGGTTGCTCTGTCTGCGTGGGGAGGCTGTGCTGTGGATGGCCAGAGCTGTGGTTCTTCACTACTTGGGAGGAGACAGAAGAGTTGTCAGAGTAGCACCATGTCTTGTGTACTTTATATGTCCTCTGAACATCTCACTTAATGGCAGCCCTTCCCAAGATAGATACACAGCCATACATGAGTGTGCCTGACTGCTGGTCCATGGGAGAGGACCACAAGTCATGCAGGACTTGTGTCAGGCAGGTCCTGAAAGCACCACCTTAACTGTGAACCTTAGCAGGAGATGAGCTCTTTGGTTTCTCTTCCCTGAACAGTAGAGAGGGCAAATTGGCTATAGAAACCTCCCCATGGGCAGTGCAGATACTTCTCAGGTGTGTTTGCTTGATGTGCTTTGTGCAACCTGGTTCAAGGCCAGGACTGAGTGTTTGGAAATCTGATGTCCTGTCTTGGCTAGACCAAGGGTAATTTGAACCTTAAAATAAACAGGCTGAGTATGGTATGGAAGAAGTGCCAGCTGGAGGGTGTGATTTGGTAGCCAGCATCTCTGAGGGCTGGATTCCATGGCTGTGCAGTGGGGATGTGAAAAACCCAAGTCTGTGTTACATACTTCTCATGTCATGGATAAGAACAGAGACAACCTGCTAACAACAGCAGGGTGATTGTTATCCATGCCACTTCTGACTCCATGAGGTTGCAGACTGCTTCTTTGTGTGTCTGGCATCTCTTGTGCTTAGTGGAAAAGGAGCCTTCTTCTTGCATCTCACAGGAGAGGAGAAACATGGTTTCTCTGCCAGGCTCTGCTCCATCACTGCTGATTGACCTGGGGCAGCTTGTGTTGCTGCTGTGCTGGAGCCTCTCATGTGGGGAATAGGTGACTGTCCTTGTCTGACAGCAACTGAAAATAAATTAAAGCATGGAGGCAAAGGGTTAAGAGTATTAATTTCTGTCGCTTATGAAGCAGTGACAATTATTAGATCTTATTTCATGATACCAAGCCTAATTTTTGTCTGTCCTTAATGACTTCCCAGTTTTCCCAGCTGTATCCTGAGAGCTGCACCATTTCATTACTTTGTGCCTCTTCATATGCATGAGTTATGTACCTGCCCTAAAATCAAGACTTTAATAAGATTAAATTCCCATTAAAACTCTCGCTTTCTTTTTATATGAATATATATACCGTACTGGGAAGGAGGCTTTGAACTGACGGGAGAGGGAAAGATGTATGTGGCCTTTCCAAGGGTTTCCAAATAGAGAGCTGAGTGAGAGGTGTGGGATCAGATAGTCCTTCTTGGACTGGAGACATAATCCCATCCTGGGTGTCTGTCTGGTCTACGTAGGTGTCTGTAGTCCAGGGAATTCCATCCAGGAGCAATGATGGATTGGTGATGGCGATCTGATATCGGGACAGCTCACTGCCAGTGGGGCTGCCTGAAACATTTGAATCAGGAATTTGCAACTGCTTTGAAGCTTGGAGAACTTTCATCCTGTTGATTTTTCTCCTCCCTTTAAATATATATATTTTTAAGATGTTAAATTTCTTTTACTTATTTGGTTTCTTTTCCCCCTGCTAATAACTAAATTATAATGAGGCTCCCAGTGGGATTTTAAAATATAAAAAAACCCACATAAAAACCTCTGCAGAAATTATTCCCCCCCTTTTTTCCCCCCCCCTCTTTCCAGTGCAATCCGTTCTGCATAATAGCTCTTTGTCTCGCTGGCAGATAGGCACGGGGGAGGCCAGGAACCGCGGCGAGGCAGCGGTGGTGTTCGGAAGAGTTCCGTGCCATCCTCGGCCAAATGACACAAAGTTCCCCTCGGGGGACCATTGCAAACTGTTCACCCCCATCCCCCCGGCAGTGTGGGGGCTTCATGCCCAGCTAACACCCTGCCTAGTTCGTGCTGAGGCTCAGATGAGCTCACCTCGCCCAGCATTCCTGCCACTAGACAGGTATAATAAAGCAGGAGAATCTTTACACTCTGCGATTTCATTCCACGGATCAAAGATCAAAGCAGAGGAATACACAGTGACCATAAAATTAACTGCTTTTTCAATTTTACAATGCTTTCGGTGATAAAGAATCATATAAATTTAATATTAATTAAACACTTAGCTTTTAACCTCCTCCTGCATCTACTTTTGGCTCCTTGTTGGGGAAAAATTAATTGGGCATCTTAAATCTTGCGTTACTAAATGCTTTGACAGGGGGTTTCAAAAGCACTTAGAACTTGAGCAAAATGTATTTGCTCCATTCGTCCTTCCACTCACCTAATTGAAAATCTTAGAGGGGAAAGGGAGGGGGCAGGGAAGAGGAGAGGGGGGAAAAAGTATAATTTTATGGGTTTGTTTCTTAAGAGGCAAAAAATGGGGGGGAAGGAGAAAAGCATAACTTATAGCCACTCTTATGTTCTTGGCTTTAATTCAATCCCCGTCACACTTAACACCTTGCAAAATGGAAGCGATTGATCTTCTATTGCAGATGGCCTATCGATCGGGAGCTGGGTGCTGGCAGCACGCTGCCTCTCGCTCCCGTGCCCGGATCGCCTCCTTCCTTCCCTCCATCCCCAAGTTCTCCTCTGAACAAACCTGTCCGTGTGGTGCATTGGTTGTGTGGGGAAGACACAAACATGAGTGTGTGCCTCTCCCTGCCTCCCGGTATGGTAATGTATATGATTAGCTTCCAGCCATCGCAACGCAGCTGCCTTTGGGGTAGAGCCCAGCAAGTGACTTTTTAGTGGCAAGCAGCAACACTTCATGAATGTGTGAGGAAGGAATTGCAAAATACTACCCTTGCGATCCAAACCAGAAAGATTCAGTGGGAGGAAAGCTCTTGGAAATCACTAACGTTGCAAAAGACCTAAGGAGCACAGCAGAGAGCAAATTAGATGTGTTACTTGCAGTGTGGTTTGGCAAAAAGGGTAGCAGTGGGCTTTCTGGGCTGCAGAGGCCACACTTGATAGAGCAGGAGAGATCTTAGTTCCTTTTCCTAACTGGGTATGGCATGTGTCTCCGGACATCTTATTAATGCAGTGATACTGGTGAAATAAATAGAGTTTCAAGAACTCCAGATGTATAGGATTGGAGATAGGAAGTTACGGACAGCAATTCTCCCTTTGTGGTGGAACCTCATTAATTTCTGTGGGCGACCAGGAGACCCATCAGCAGCCGCTCTCCGAGGGGATGTTAGGCTCTTGCACATGGTAAGAAACACCTGGATTGAGAGAAACTTGAGAAAATAAATTAATGAGCAACAGGATGTTGAGTAGAAGCTCGTGGCATGAGTGACGTTTTACATGTTTGTATCGTTTCTTTGCACAGCACCAGAGTTTTATGGGATCTTCTGTGAAAATGAAAGAGTAAGAGCAGCAGAAGACCTTTTATAAGCATCTCTTGTGGTCTCTGCTGCAAATTACTGAGAGCAGGTCGTTGAATACACACAAACATGGTGTGGTAACTCAATGGAGAACACAGCAAATTAGAAGGACCCCTAAACCAAGTGTGTTGATGGTTGTGGTCCAGGGCTAAACTTCTGAATCTGGGTTTTTGAGCAGTGTGGAATTAATGATTCATTGTCTTGTTGGTCCTCTATTTGGGACTCCAAAGAAAAAGCTCCCTCTTGTCGGTTTCAGGGAGTGAGTATTGCTGCTTTGCTTCTCCCTGTATGAACTTGATGAGAGGTATGGGTGTCAGATGGTGAGGAATTATCAAATGAATATCATAGACCTATCCCTGGACTAGAAACTGAAATTCTGGCTGGACAGGATGACTTGAAATATGGGGCCAGAAACAGGGTCTGAATAGAATTGCAGGGGATTATACTGCGGGGGGCAAAAGCTGCGAGGGGCTGGAGGTATTTTGTAGCACGCTGTGTGGTTGGCACTCTTCTGCATACCTCCTCTTCTGTGCTGAGCTCCTGATTCCTTACAGGGTTCATTTTAAACTGGCGGAGACAGGATAACCTAGTGCAGATCACCGTGGATGAATTCCAGGATGGTCTCTTGGCTTGTTTTTCATTTTGTTTTTTTTTTTTTTTTTGTCTTTACGTTTTCTTGAGTGTCTCCCCATTCCCTTCTTGGCTGGTTTGCACATTTTTAAGACGGGATCTCGTACTGGATGCTGAGAACCATCTGGTCCAGCAGACCAGTTTAAGGACTCATTTAAAGGACCAGTGTGACATAGTGCCTGAAGTGGGCAGGGTTCTGCTGGAGGGATGCAGCCTCTGCGCACAGCAGAATTCAGATAACGAGGTAGGGCCAACAGGTTCTTTTCTCTACCATTTTAGACTGTTGGCAAAGCACCTGGATCACAGCATTGGTTCTTTATGGCCAAGCAGTGGCCTGCACCTTGGAAAACAGGAGCTGCACCTCTTTCCCATGCTGACCCTGGCTCCCTCAATTGAGCCCTGGGAAGATGAGCTGTGATGTGTGTGTGGACTTTGCCTGCTGGGGTCTTGCCCTTTGCTTGGGAGTGATGGGGCTGACACTTGGACTCAGTGTTTTCATGGATTGATTTATTCTAAAAAATATCTTGGGTTAGGTGGAAGGTGTTAGTGAAGGAATGGGTAGTGTTGATGCTTCAGTGACTCCACGTGGGCTCTCATGGATGGTATTTGGAAGGGATAAACAATGTTCCTATTCTCAGGTCCATAGACAAATCCAAGGCTCTGCATATTTGAGATGTGGGACTTGGTCTTGCAGACGGATTGTTGGTGTGTTTAATAAACATGTGGCAAGTCAGGATGTGTTTTCAAATAGGACTAGATGAAGAATGTGCTGATATCCAAAGCCACCTCTGAAATTTGGTACTGAACATCCCATGTCACCACAGGCGCTTGCTTGCTTTTGTCTTCACCCCAAAAATGACTTGGTGCTGGGCTAGGGGCTAGCAGTTGCTTAAATAAAAGGCTTAGGTTACCCTGGCTGTCTGTATGCAGCTGTGGAAATGCTTTGATACGGCTTATCCTCCAGGATCCATAAGAAAAGTAATTGAGAAACAGCATTACTCCAGCGAGGCTTTTCTAAGTAGTCCTTTGTGCTTCAGAGTGTAAGACAGCGTTAAGGGGAGAACACGGCACGGTGCTGCTTGCCCACCATCCCCAGCAGCAGGAATAATGAATGGAGGAAAGTGCTGCTGGGCTGTGCTTGCTTCCCTCTCCCCAGTGGCTCCAATTTTAAGGACTTCCATGCCTTTAGGATTGCCAGCAGCAGAGGGAGGTCTCCTGGGTGAGAAGGTTGCCCTCAGGGCATGGATGAAGACGCTGCTGTACCCTGCTATGGTATAGAGAACATAAAAGGACCTAGCACGATGGCACAGTTTGTGTGGGGGCTTTGCACGGTTGGAGGGGAGATGCTGTGAAGGAAGTGGGGGGTTTGGAAGATGCTAGGAGGGATTGGCAGTGGGCTTTAACTGGGCTATTCCTGCTCGTGGTGGAGGAGTGCTACCCATTTATACCAGCTTGGACTCATCTTATTTTTCTGCCATGTGCCTGCAGCTGCGTGTGGAGCAGCGAGCACAGATCTGCTGGGTTTGGCTTGTGTTTAAACCCTATTGGTAATGTTGCTGGATTGCCCAAGTCTTGCTCTTGGGAGAAGCTGCATTCCTAGCCAGGTTTGAGAAGTAGACTTGGGGTCTTGAACAGCTGAAATGCTTTGAAAAATGTTGATGGTTCTTCAGGATCTGAATTCTCAGAGGTGTGCACAGTGTGTGCTTACAGAGTGCCTATGTGCACGTGCAGCCTGTGGTGGATGTAACTCAAGCCTCGTCAAAATGATTTCATGCTTTAACAAAACTTTGACTAATTTAGAGTTTGGTAAGAGGAGGAAGCATTTAAACTTTGGTTGGTGCCTGAAGCGAAACAGCTTTGGGTTGTGGAGTTCAGGGAAGATTGCTGTGGTGTCAAAGAGGCTCTGAGCAGCACAGATGATAGGGATGTTCAGGGCACATTTGCAGATGCAAAAGGTAGATTACAGTAAGATTTATTAAAAAAAACCCCAAACAAACCCCAGACTTGGAATTCAGCAGAAGCAACACACAACACCAACCCTGAACCTTCTCACCACGTTAACCCCATAGCATGCAGTACTTGGTATGAATGTTTGAAAACAGGGCATGGCCCACCCTTAGTTTCACCCGGGGGGCACCTGTCTTCTTGGCAAGACTCTCCTGGCTCAGCTCCCCCAGACATTTTTATTTTGGGGGAGCTATAATGAATCCTCAAGTGTTGGTTTTCTCCCTCCTTTGTTCAGGCTTTTAGCAGCACAGCACAGCAAGGGCCCAAAGGCAGCTATGGTTCAGCACTGGTCACTTTGCCAGCACTGGCAGGAGGAAGAAAGTGTTTGAATTTGGGTCAGTCACTCACCAGTGTTCCTTGGGGAGACTCTGGTTTCTTGTTTGTACGAGAATGGGATCGCCCGGTTATGTTCGGAAAGGCTTGAGAAACATGCAAGAGTTCTTGTTACCTGCTCCAGCCATGGAAAATTAACTCTGCACATGCAGTTTGCTCTGGGGAACTTTGCAGTCTTTTGCTCTTAATTCATGGTATTTTCTCTGGCTTCTCCCTCTGGTCCGTTTTCCATAAAAGTAAGTAAAAGAAAAAAAAGGCAGGCAGCGGAGAGGAGAAAGCAGCTGCAAAAAGGCTGATCCACCAGCAAGGGGCATAGACCTGCCTGTGAAACCCTCAGCCTCACTGAGAGCAGGAATGGGCTATTCAGCCCCTCAAAGAGCAGTTGAAACCATCTCATCCCAGCACGGGGGCTGCCTGTGCCCTGCCCCTGTCCCTGCCTCCTCAGGACTGCATCCCCCTCCAGCTGAGGCCTGTTTCTCCTTGTCCCCAAGGCATGTGATGTCGTGTCCCTGTTGTATTTCCCGTGCCTTTGTAGGGTGCAGAGAGCTCTGTTCTCTGGCTGAGCACATGGAGAGGAAAGGAGACCCTGCCACCCTGCTTTGGCAAGGCCCTGTCTGTCCCCAGCTCATGGGGACATCGGTTGGTCTTCCCTGTCCGCCCACCGCCCCCCCCTTCCTGCCATCGGAAGGAGGGAAAGAAAAGGAGAAACAACCATATGAAAAAAATGTTAATTTATTAATCACAGAATATATAGCAGTTCATCTGAAATGCTGTTGCTATGCCAACACCCTGGGAGTTTATTTTCTTAATCCAGGAGCGAAGCGTTTGGTCCCCCGCTCTCCTGCTGAGCTATTTGAATATGTTGCTGCTGCCGCCATATCTGTTTAAAAGGGAGAAGGAGGGAAAAAGGGAGGAAAAAAAATAAAGTAGGCTAAACCACCAAAGCAGTCAGATGCAAAGCAGTAAGAAGCCTTTCTCAGTGCGACTTAGTAAAAATGACACAAATTAATATACTCTACTTAAACCAGACCAAGATTAATGCTTCTCTTTCAGAGCAGCTTAGTCCAACTGTCACTCGACAAGCGTTCGTCGGACAAAATCAACACTAATCAACATTTATTCCTCTCTTGCCCTTGGGTCTGAGGAGCGTAGAACGGGCTGCGCCATTCTCCGGCTCGTCTCGCCACGCTTTTCACCCTCCATCCAGCTTCGCCATATATCACCCTTCCTCTCTGTGCTTCTGCTTGTACGGATCCACACGCTCAGCTATCAGGCTACATTAGAGGCATGATAGATTTTCTGTTTTAATTTACATCTATTATATTACAACATAACAGATCTTGATTCAGTGGAGACCAGTGTCTCCTATAGCCAGACTCTTTGGGAAGATTTCCGCGTGAACTTTTTAAGGCTGGTTGCAGAGTGGCTGCGGATGGACTCTCCTTCTCCCTCCTCTCACCTCTGAGTGCTGAGCAGAGGTCTTGTGGTGCACCTTGCTGAGGGAAGCCTGTGGCTATGTTGGCTGGCTTGCCACGGAGCTGGGAGGGGTGGCTTTGGAGGGGACAGTCAGTTGAGCATTGTCTGCCACTGTTTCTGTGAGCTGGCTGCCAGGCTGCTTTGTAACTGAAGCCTGGAGCAGACCTTGCCCTGCCTTGCTGCTGCCCTGTGCCCTAGACCCTGTAATGGGGTGGAGTATTGAAACCAGCTGTTGATATTGGAAGGATGAGGTCCCAACATACCTATAGGACATCTTCCCATTTCCTGTGCAGGGATGCCGAAGCCATGAGTGTCTGGCACATGTAGTGTGGCAGTGTTTTGCAAAAGATTCACAGCTAATTTCTGGTGGACAGGATACTGATTCCTGCCATATCTTTGGAGCAGGGAAAGGACAAGTCTGACCTAAAGTCTGGCTGATTTCTCAAGGTCTTGGTGGGGCCGTGTTCCAGCTGACTTTCCCTTTGAGCATCAGATTTGTCTTGTTTGGTTGTCCGGAGGGTCTGTGGAGAACAGAAAAAGGCAGAAGAGTGGAAGAAACTGGAGCATGTTGTGTTTGTTTCCTCTCCGATGAGCGGAAAACCGGTGAAGGTCATGATGCTGCTGTGCCCAGCTCCATGCAGTTTTGAAGAGCTCTTCCTGTCTTTGCAGCCTTGGGTTATTGAAATGGGAGGAAGGGAATCCCTCCTCCACTTTGCCGTTTTTGCACTTTGTGTTCAGTGCTTTTTTTCCCCTGATTTGTACTGGCAGAGCACTCACTTGGGGCTTGGGTGATCTATATTTGACTTCTTTCCAGTGCCACATAGCTCCAAGCTTGGACAAGACTTTGTCTTACAGTCACCTAGATGGGAGTGTGAGTTACACTCTTGGACAGATTAAAATCGTGGTGGTTCTTGCTCTTGTTAGTAACCTCTTCTTCAGGCTGTGTGTGCAAGTGTAAATCCACCTGGGAAGGTGGTAGGTTCAGCTTTCCCATGGGTATCTAAGAACAGCTTAGAATACCCATCAAGGCTGCTCCTGTTCCAGGGTTAGATAAGGGGTCACTCCATACGTGTCTGCCCATCCCTTCTGCTGCTGATTTGGGGTGTGAGGGGCCAGTCTGGTGTTGGGTCTCCCAATATGAAATCGGTGCTGATATGATTACCATCTGTTATGTTCCTGCTGATCATGGCTAAGAGGCTGAAGTAGCCCTTTATTTGGGTGGTGTTAAGGGTAGCCCTAAGTCTAGAAGTAGCTCTCATAGATTCCTTGTCCCTGAGGGTCCAACATGTGCTGTCGCCATTGCTGCTGCTAAGCTTGTCTCCATAACATGCTGTGGATGATGAATCAGTGGTCCCAGGGATGGAATCCAGTTAGAAAATTGGAGTCAGTCTCCCCGGTCAAAGCAGAGCTGGGAATCCCACATCCCTCTTCTGTAGGTACTTTTTGCCCTGTTGCTAAACTTCATTTGGCAGGTTGTGATTTCTCCTTTCTTCCTGGGAACACTTAGGTCTGTGAAAACTGCAACATGGAGGCTTTCACTGCCCTTTTCTTGCTGTTGTGGCCTTTGCTACATCCTGCAGAGGCTGCTGGGTGGCAAAGTACTGGAGTGCACTGCTTCCCAGCTGGGATGGACTAAAAGCTGAGCTCAGGGAGCTGGTGGGATCTCTCCATGCCTTTTCTCTCTCTCTCTCTCTNGTGTGAATGAAGATTTGATTAATGCGGGCACTTTAGCACAAGTGCCATTTTCCAGGCCGTAGCTCTTGGCACAGGGAGTGCTGCCGGACCGGAGCAGAGGAGAACTGCAGGGAGCATCTGTGTGTGCCGGGCACTTTACAGCGTGCCTGGAGGGGAGCACCCCTGCTTCCCTCCCTGCTCCTTATTGCTCAGCAGTAAAGTAAATGATGCTTGGTATAACTTTGCACTTGCAGGACTGCAACTTAATTTAAAAACAACCCCAAACTCCAGGAACAGGACGGGCTCAGTAGCCAGCCCTTCTCTGCAAGCCTACCTCGTTAATTTTAATGGTGGGAGAAATTCTCCAGCTGGGGAGAGAGGCGAGGCAGAGATGCTCAGCTTGGAGTGCCAGCAGCCCTCGGGGATGGGAGGACAGCAGTAAGCCCCAGCCCGTGGGAGACTGGCAAGGGACAGACTTCTCTGTCGAATCCTGGCCCTTTTGATGACTCGTAAATTATCCAGGCTCCTACTCCAGCTCCAAACAATGGTCTGGGGCAAAGGCACGGTGGGAGCCTGGATAGTGGGACCACGAGCCTGGGTGGGGACTGCTTGCTCCAAGGCCACTCCAGGCTGTGGGGTTTTGCCAGCTCCTCAGGGAGGTTTTGGAAAGGAGATAACATGTGTAGGAATTAATGCTGTTTGTAAAGCACTTGGAAGATGGGAAGAGCTATAGGAGTGCTGTAATTAATAGAGGCTGGCTAATTTAATGTTCTGCCTTGACATCCTCTCAGCTGATATATATGTAAGGAAAAGCACCTCCATTAGCATTGGGGAAAATCATTCCCCCTCCAGTGCTGGGATTAAAGCAACCAGATTTATTTCTCTTTATTGTCTCCAGGAACCGAAATCCACACATCTCTGTGTCTTGGACATGGCTGTGCCTGTGAGACAGCAAAGCTTTGCAGAGCCTCCTTGATTTTGACAGATGCCCAAGTGTGCCCTGTGGTTGGGGTGCTGTCACTGCTGTGTCAGAGGACAGCCCAGGTCAGGGCTGGAGAATTCTGGGGCAGGTGTGATCCGTGAGCTCTTACTGAAAGCTCCATGGGTCTGGAACAAACTGGGAGGAGAGGGTGAGTTTGTCATCGGGATGGCTCTGTGCCAGGCCAGGATGGCCACTGGGAGTGAGCACTTTGTTTGGGTCCTAGGGAAACTGAGGAAGAAGGCATTTCCTTGGTGGTAGTGTATGAAGTAGCAACTGAGAGAAGATGTTTTTTGCTGCCCCCAGTGGAATACCCAAGGAGATTTGGAGGCAACCACTATGAAACAGCTTAAAAGGAACTGGTCCTGTCTGCTGTGCATGGATTGGGATTCTTGTAAAACAGATTCAGGTGTTGATTGATCTTTTCCAGCCTGGATGTTTCACCATTAAGCCATATTTGGGCTGTTGTGAATGCTGCTGCAGTACTGTTACCGAGAGCTGGGCTGTTCAGTGACATATTTACATTGCAGAAAGCCTTGCTTTTGTTTTGTTTGAGGATCTAGGGTAAGCTGCATCTGTTTAATCCATGCTCTCATTTACCTCGCTGTGGTGAAATGGGGCAAAGTGAAGGAAATCACTTTTTGCTTTTCTTTTTATTGCTGTAAACCCATTCTCTAGTTCTCTGGTAGCATGTTTCCTGTAGCTGTGTCTCTAGAGCACTGGTCAGCACAGCCCTCCTGCCCTTTTCTCCCGGGGTGAACCGTGACTGGGCTCCAGAATCCATATATAGCTCTTGGAGAGGCTTTCTGAGATGCTGACTGGTTTCTGTCCAGCTTTGGATGTGCTCAGCTCACTGGGAAGCCGGGTTATTCCCTGAGCCTGAATAAGGCGTTGGGGCCTGCCCAAGTCTGAAGGCATTGGCCTTATATGCATAGAGCAGGCTGTTTCTATATAAATGTTTTTATAAGGGCTATAAACCGCAGCACTTTGGAGTGCGAGCCAAGCTCTGCATGCTGAGCACAGAGGAAACTTCCTTGTGAGCATCTCATCCTGAGCTCCTTCTTCACTGGGCTTGTTGTGATGGCATGTGCAAAGTGAAGAGCCGCCTGTAGCAGGGTGGGGGGATGGCAGGAGCAGGCAGAGGACAGGGAGCCAGAACAAGGCTTGCCCTGCTCCTGCTGGGTGCTTTTGGCACAGGAAGCAGCCCTAAAGGAGCTGAGGTGTGAAACCAGGTCTCTCTCCTGGAAAGTTTGTGTGTGTCTGTGTGTGTGTACATACCTATGGCCCCCCAGGAGTGTCAGCTCCCCCCTGCAGCTGGGGTGGCTTTGGAGGCAGCAGGATTTGGTAGGTGACCTTCTCCCAGGTCACTGCCTGCCAAGGTCAATTGGCTGCTCAGCTGCACATCAAAGATGCTTTTCCCTGCTGCTGAAAGAGTAAAGAGGAGATCCTGCTGGAGGAGGAGGAGGGGAAGGCTGGCAGCCCCCATGGACCTGAGCTGCTGGGCTGGCTGTGTCTGGACCTGGTCCATCCAGGGGAGGTATGAGAGGAGTTGGGGAATGGAGTGACTATGCAGCACTCAGACTGGTCAGTACAGCATTTTCATGAGCCTGAGCTGGCCCCTCAGGGTTGCCTGTGCCTCAGTTTCCCCAACTGTAAAGTCAATGATCTTGCAAGACATCTCACCCTTTTGGTTTTGTGGGTTGGTTTTTTTTTTGGTCCAAAACACCATTGAGACTTGGTTGAAAGATGCTGTGGGGGCCTGTGCAACATGTAGGCAAGGAGTGATGGGCTAGATAGAAAGCCTAGTTGCCAAGGCTGACTTCTTCCCTACGCAAAGCCACGGCTGGAGCAGGTCTCCCTGCAGGAGGCAGTCCGACCCATCTGTGTTTAATGGGGACCACACAACACGGCAGCTGGCCCTGGGCCCAGAGATATTCTTGTAACTTAATAGCGCCCTGCAGAGTCAAACAGTGCTATAAAGGGGGTACAGATTTTTTAAAAGGTATGTAGAAGCCTGGGGCTGCAGAGAGGGGTGTCCTGTGGACTGTTTAAAAGCTGCATGCTGCCCACCTTGGCTGTCTGTCCTTATATATTTCCAAGCCACTGGTATTGTGTTCCTCCAGTGAGTGACTGGCCTGAGGCCATGGGGGGGGTAACAGGTGCTGTCCTCTGCTGGGGCCTTGCCTCCAGGCAGGTATGACTCAGCCCCAAAAGGTCTCCAAAATGTGGGTCTAAGTGACTCAGGAGCCTGAGGTCTCGGGTTTCCAGCAGGACAGGTGCTCTGAGTCCTAAGGGCTCCCTGTGGATGATTTTGCCTGAGGTGTTGACACTGCACAAGGTCTTCTCCACAGCAAGCATACCATGTGTGGTCTTGGAAAAATGGAGTGATTCAAGGTGATCCAGTAGGCCATGTATTTCCCTTTTTTGGTAAAACAGGGCAGAGGGACAAGCCTTTCTCTACAGAGAGATCCATGGAAGGGATTTGATACTGCTCCAAAGTGTGTTCGGGGTTTGGAAAGGAGCTGGCTCTGCCTGGTGGCCCAGCACAGCTGCTGTGGGCCACATCCTCTGAGGCTGGAGGGGATGGCTCTTGGGAGGACCTGGAAGGAGATGTGCCCAGCCTGCCAGGTGGACGTGCAGAGTGCTGGGCTGGGAGCTGCAGGGATATCCATCACTCTGCCCAGCTGGCTGCTGGAGAGGTGTCAAAAGGCAACAGCTTTCTGTCGCTGCTGACCTGGGCTGGGGTTGAACTTCTGACCTGGAGATAAAAGCCTTTCCCCTCCCTCCCCAGCTCCCGTGCCCTTTTCCTCAAATTGCCCAGGCTTTCCCACCCACATCCAGCCAGTCTTACAATGGAAAAAGGTCATTTATTGTGCTGCTGCCCTTCTGCATCCCATTCCCACCAGTACCTTCACCATGAGACCATCTGGCTTCACCAAAAGCCTACCTGCCTCCTGCTTTCCTTCCTCATCCTCTGCTTGTCATGGTTTTAGCTCTCAGCCTGCAGAAACGTGACAGCAGATGTGATGTGCCAGGGTGAAAGGAGAAGGGCTGATGGTCCTTTGACTTTCGTGGGAGCTGCTGGAAAGCACTGATGGACGACATAGCTGTGCTTTCACCATTCCCCTATGCTGCAGAGGCAACTTCATGAAATCCATGTAGGTTTTGGGTTTCACTGGGTCCTTGGAGTCCACAGAGCTGGACAGGCTTAGGCATGAAGATGGGAGAGGTCTCACCATCTTGCCTTCCCTCCCCATCCCACAGAAGAGAGAGCTGAGCAGGGGAGGGAGGAATGGGTTCTGTGCAAACACGTGTTATGTCTGCCGCTAATTTTGCGATTGGAAATGAAGCAACAAAGGGAAGTGGTGCAGTGTGAGGATGGTTTAACCTTGATAAAACAGTGATTTCACCAAGGATGATGTTCTCCCATCTATCTTCATCCATCAAGGCGCCGCTGAAATATGCTGATGAAGCCTGTGGATAGGAGTACAGTGCAGTTAAATGGGGCGTTGCAAACGCTCTCTGTACCCCCGTGACAAGGTGGTGTTACTTACTGTCCAAATTTAGTGCAGGGAACAGCATGAACCTCTGCCTTTTGCTCCGTGGGCTGGGGTGGGATGCAGCCAGGGCTGTGTGTGCTCTGCAGAGAGTCAGAGATGGCACCAGCACCTCAGCACATTGCTTAATTTCCACCTTTTATTTAGTGCCACTGAGAGAACGCAGAAGCAGTGAGAAAATTCACCTTCACTATACAAATGCCTTCCCCTCCCTAGCAGAGGGAGACATTCTGTTGTGAGGTGCCAGGTGTGCAGGTAAGGTGGGTGATGGTCCTTTTGACTTCAGTTGAACATTGGCTGGTGGGCCTGGTCTGTGGGGGAGTCAGGAAATCCCAGGGCTTTGCTGTTTGTTTGGCTACCCCGCGTTTCGCCTGCACATGCTGTGTTGGAGTAGCAGCAATTAAGCTTTATTTATATGGGGTTTCCCAGCTTGCTGGGTGGGAAGTGACGGTACGTGGGTGTGAGCGCTGCGTGTGAACTTCTCCTCAAGTTTGGGGATTAGCGGCACGGGCCAAGTGCCACAGTCTTTTTTGGTCAGGTATCTGAGGGCGGTTTGCTGGCTGTGTGTGAGTGTAAATGTAGATAGGTCAGAGGTAAACTGAGCCCTGTAATTCAATCCTGTTGTGCCTGATCCCGCTGGGACTACGGTGTTGTATGTGGCCCCAGCACTTCCAGTCTGAGTTTCAGCAATGGTCTCCATGCCTGAGCTGGGCTGTGCCAATGCTGGAGTGAGCCAGGATCTCCTTGCCTTGGGAAGGAGCAAGATGGAGCTGGCAGGGATTGTTGCTCCATTCCTGCTGTGCTGAGAGCTGCAGGGAAATAAAAGATGGGGTGCTGCTAGTGGCATGGACCCGTCCTGACACTGGGAGGAACTGACAGTCCAGAGTCCTCTCTGAGTGCACGGACAGCTCATCTCCAGCCAGCTCTTGTTCTTGCAGCTGAGTTTATCTTCCTGGATTGTGCTTCCAGGAGCTGGCAAGGTGTGAGTGTTACCTCCAGGCCTCCTTCCAGACTTGTGCTTGCAACAAGGTAAAAAGCTACCTGTGGTGCTTCTGCAGTCAGCAGGGCTCTGACATGGCTCCAGAGCTCTCTCCATAAATAAACCAGATGGGCAGATGCCTCCTTACAGACAAGACATGTGGGGGGAAGGCTGGGTAGCTTGCTCTGAACCCAGGAAAGGGACGTGTCCACCCAGCGCAGTGCAAGGCTGGCATAACTTGCTATGAGAAGGACAGAAAGCCTGAGAAGAGGCTGCCAGCCTCTCTGAGTCTGGGACCAGAACACTGATTTCACACCGTCAGAGCTCAGTCTGTCTTAAATGTTTTGGGCACCCTGGTTGCCCTGTGCTGTGCCAGCCCTGAACCCCTCTTTGGCCTCTCTGTTGTCACTTGAGATTCTGCTAAGAATCTCAGCCTGACTGCCTCCAGGTGCAGACCACAACACAGACATAGCACAGACTTTCAGCCCACAAGGTCTTTGTCCCACTAGCAAACACAGCTTGCTGGTAGCTCAGACTTTGTGGTGGCCTCCTTCCTCCTCAAAGATCTCATGGGACACCTTGTGAGCCAGGGGTTGGAGTGACAGGCTGGTCACATTATAGCGAGGCTGTTTCTTCCCCTCCTCAGCCTGTTGTGCTCCCATTCTCCTATTGCTGCTTCCACTCCTGATGCTTTTGGGGGGGAAAAAAGTTGACAAAAGAAATGAATTATGCATAAGGAATTAATTTCCTTGATGAATAGGGACTTACAAACTCAATTGCCATTCGCTTTCAAGGAATGCTTGGGGGAGCTGGGGGGAGGGAATAAAAGAGGATGGAGCAGAGGCTGAGTGGCTGAGCCTGGAAGTGTTCCTGGCCTTTGAGTGGACGTTGGGAAACAGCCCTGGGTCATTTAAACCATATGATGGGTACCATATTCTCATCGATGTGTGAGGTTCTTTGCTGGGCTGAAAATCAGGGTGGCAAAGATGCAGCAAATCCAGCAGTGCATCTGTTGGTGAGTACCATCCTTGACTCAGAATAGGAGGAGAAAAGGGTCACATGAGGATCTGGATATTTTAATAGGTGGAGAAACTGAGTCAGATGTATATGTGTGACTTGTTCAGATGGGATACAAGTCAATGGCCAGTACAGGAGTCGTGCTTGGTGCTCTTGTTTTCCAGAATTTTGCTTTTTTTCCCCTCATGTGCCCTTCCCTCCTGCATGCTGCTGTGTCCTGGGAGCAGAGCCAACAACTGGGAGCACTAAAAGCACTGGAGTGAAAATGCTGTAAAAGAGCCTTCTGGAAACTTTGCCCAGCCAGAAAAACTTGCCCCCAAACCCAAGCAAAAAATTCCAATTCCTGGAAGAGAGCATCTGTCAACCCAAGTGATCTGCCTGGCATCAAGCAGATGAGCTCTTGTGCCGTGTGTCAGTGCACATGGGAAGTGCAGAGGGATGGAGCAGGTCAGTGTTTTGGAGGAAAGGAAAAGTTTACTTGTGATGCTCTTGGGCTAGGAAGTATTACATTTTTCAGAGCATCAGGGGTGTTGAAGGAAAGTGATCTGACTGTTGCCCTGGCTGATGAATTGGAGAAGTGTGGCAGAGCAAGTCATGAAGGAGAGCTGTGCTGGGTCCTGAGCTCAGCCTGGCATTGGGCAGAATTAATGCTGGACAGGTCAGGTCAGTGCCCCTGTCTGCACAGAGATCTGGTTTCTCAGAGCGTATGTGACTCTTCCTGATCCACTGCAAATAATGCCTGGTTTTCTGACCCTGTTGTCACTTTGAAGCAGCCCTTTGCTAGTGAAGAGCCTCATCCTCCTGAAGAGTATCTTGGGGAGAGGGACTAGGAGCTGAGGGTGCTGGAGTGGTGTTTGGAGATGGAGAAGAGGCTGTGTCATGCCAGGAGCTGTGCTGGAAGTTGAGCTGGGCAGCCAGGCTCTGGCTCCTTGCTGGTAGGCAGCAATCCTGTGACCATCCTCAGGAGACCTCAGCATCATCTGATGGTCCTGCAGGTGCAGACCCTGCAAAGGAAGCAGGCTGGAACCTTCCTGGCTTGGTATCCCTGCAGTCCAGGATCAAAACTGGTGAGCTGATGTACTTTACTTCTAGATCCTGTGGTTTTCCTGTCCTTTTGTTACTTCCATATTGCTCTTCAAACATTGCTGTCTCAGTAGGAATGACATACCTGACTAGTCATGGACTTGGGATGAGGGTTTGCAAGTGATCAGAGTAAGGTGTTGCAACCTGCCTAGGTGTTCCCAGAATCAAAGAAGATAATGAGTGCTGGCAGAAGCTATGCCAGAGCCATGGTGCCAGATTCATAGAGCAGTGTGGCACACCAGGAGCACTGTCTGTGCCTGCACGTCAACTCTGTGACACACCAGAGCTTGGTCCCTCTCCCCCTTGGTCACTGGTGTGATGAGTGTGGGAGTTTTGTCTAACACTTATCTAATCCTTCTCCCCCTTTCCCTGTGCATCTTGGGGGAGGGAGAGTGTACCCCAGGCAGAGATCTGTGCCTGTACCCAGGCAGAGATAGCATCTCCAAAACCCCCACCGAGGGAGCAGCAACGCAAAGTTTGGGATTGCACTGACTGGCCGGAAGGAGGTGGCAGGAGTTCCTCCTGCTGTGGAAGAGGACTGAAGGAGCGTGACTGCCTGGTGAAGGGTGGTTTAATCGTGGGAAGGATGTTTTAATCATGGGAAAGGTGGCTTAATCACCACTTTCCCTTTTCCATCCCCTTCTCAACCACCCTCCCTCCCCTTTACCAAGCAGAGTGCAGAGAGGATCTGCGGGCAGGGAGCTTTGGAAGCTGTCGCTTCGCATTGCGCGGCTGGGGAAAGGTCTCTACCTGCCTTATTTTGTCCCTTTTGCTGTCAGGGCTGACAGTGCTCATGTTTATTTCATCCTGCGTGGCGGCTGTCTCGTTTCCCTATCCTCCGATGTCATTAGCGCGCCGAGAGCGGGCCCTGCAGTGCTCAGCCTAATGAATTCCGCTGTGGCTCTTCTCTCCCCACCTCGTTACCAAAGCTCAAGGTGTCAAATTAAACCTGGCCGGGGAAAGGAGAGAGAGAACAAGGCACAAAAGGAGGAGGGGAGGGGGAAGATGTGTGTTGTAGGGGTTCCTTTGATTCCAGGGTTTCCCCTTCTTCCAGCTGTTTTTTCTTTTAAGCTCTTCCCTCTGCAACTGGAGTTTCTCTTTGAGGCTGGATGTGTTGTCACAGCAGAGGTGGTGACTTTGTCCTTGCCTTGGGTTCTCTTCTGTTGGGGTGGGAGGGAGAAGGAATGTACTCTTTTTTAAACCCTGCTGCAGAGTGACTTTGAGCAGCCTGGTGTACTGAGAGGTGTCTGTATTCATGGCAGGGGGTTGTAGCGAGATGATCTTTAAGGTCCCTTCTGACTAAAACCATTCTGTGATTCCTCAGCGCCTGTTCAGTCTTGTCCATGCAGGAGACAATGCTAAGTGTGAAAGTACCATTTTAGAAACCAAATGGCTATTTCTCAGCTCCTACTCCACCTCCTGGGTTGTGCCCTCAAGCTGGACTGAGTTTTCCAAGTGGTTTTAAATGAAAGCTGCTGTCCCCTGTATCTGGTTGCTGGTGAATTTGAAGCGAGCTGCTGTCTGCCCTGAGAGCTGGGGCACCAAAAGCCACGCTGACAGTCCCCCACTAGCTCTGAGGCCATGCTCTCCTGGGCCATTTTTCACTTTTCTTTAGTATTCCTCACACCTGGTTTGCCCAGCCCCTGGCACAGGAGGCTTGGAGATCCCCTTCCCGCCATAACCAGCGAGTCCAGCCCTCAGAGGTGGTTGGACCATGCAGGACACCTGAAGTGATGGCAGCCTATCCCCAGCACCCCACTGCCCTATCTGTCTTGGCTCTCATTGATTTAAAATAGTTTTGTAATATAATTATCTCCTCATGGATGAGTTTTTTCATTACATTGTCTGCTTCAGCTCTGGTGAACGTATTAATGTGGGATTAGTGTCCTGGCAGAGTGTGTGTCAGTGGTGGGCAGGGAGGGACAGCCCTCTCCACCAGGACTGTTCCTGGTGTCCCCTCCCAAACTGGGGTTACTGGAGGCTGTGCCAAGCCCTGTACCTGCTGGGGACAGAGGAGCTGGGGGAGACAGGGACCAGCCCTTTTTGCACCCCAGGTTTGGCATCTCAGGGCCACTGGTAAGTGCTGGTGGGATGATTTGGCTTGGAGAGCTCCAATCTGGGTGACAGTGGCCCTGGGGTCCCTCCAGTTACCTCCTGTCCTGCAGCCCTCACTGGATGTGTCATGGTCTGTGGCATTTGTTTTTGCTTTGCCTTGTTTCTGGTGAGAGAGGAGGTAAGGCCTGTCCCTCTGCATGGGGTAGAATAGCATTGCTACCTGCCTGGGGAACCTGGTCCCCCAGTCTGGGGAGCAGAGCAGGGACCCTCCACTGCCCACAGCAACACATTTTGTGTGAAAGGAATGAAAGGAAGATTCAGAGGGAGAAAGCAAAAGTGTCTGTCTCCTCCTCCTCACAACTTGCTGAGCGTGGGACAGTTTGAGCTGACTGGCTCAGGACCCATGGCCTGGAGCTGTGGCTTGTGACAGTGGCTTTTAACCCTGTGTGGGTGCCTGGGGCACAGCTGGTTGTGCCGGGAGGTGAGGAGCAATTTCACGTGCAATTGGAACTGCAAAGGGAGAGCGGAGGGAGGCACGATTTAATCACCTCAGCTGGCCCTGGGCCAGGACCACCAAGGTTCAAACACCTCTTCGTCACAAGAGATGCCGGGGGAGTATTAATTGGCATAATTCATCAACCATTTGGCGCCTCATGGTGTGTTGTCCTCACAGTATCCCAGTACTCCGAAATGGGGGGATTTTGGGGAGCTTTGAGGCCGTTTTGGAAAGCAGGTGAAAGCCACTGGCCCAGACTGCTCCTGAGGCCATGACATGGTGCTTGGGGGTCAGTGCAAAGTTTCCTAAAACTGCCTGCCTGCCAGTGACCAAGGCATTCCTGGTGGGTTTTATCTGTGGCTCCTTGTACATTTGCCACTTCCTCAGCAGGTTGGTGCAAGGGTTGAATGGGGGGTTCAAGCACAGCCCAGACTTCCCTCTTTGCCTGATCCCACTTGGTTCTTGAGAAGGATTTGGACCAAAGATGCTGTGGAGGTTGGATGAGCCTCTCTGGCAGCACCTGGCTTGGCAGCTGCAGTGTTTAGCCTTGGTGAGCTCCCTGGACTGGTATGGCACTGAAGATCTGAAGAGGAGTTAAGCAATGTGAAAGCTCCCTGAAGGGGCAGTCTGAGATAAAGCAGAAACATTTTCCCTGTGCTGTCCTAAAAAAAGGCAAGAGAAACGAAGAGCAAGCATCCCCTCTGATGCACCTCCCTGGTTAAAGGTACAGTCTGCTGGAAGACCAAACAACTCTGGTGCAGCAGAAAGCCTTAAACTGGACTCATGTGAGTATCAGCCTGGTACATGGAGGTTTTGCTGCCTTCCCCAATCACAGGAGGCATTGAAATGAAGCCAAGTCATCTTGATTTGAGCAGTTCATATCATGTCCTCTCAGCTGGCTGGTAATAGTGTGACTGTCTCCTCTGAAGATCTGGGAGCGCAGAGGCTCATGTGATCTGAGCAGCCTCATTTATTGAGAGAGCATGAAGGTGTTGCATGACAAGTAGCTGTGTGATGTGGCTGTCCCAGGGGAATTTGGAGGGGCTATGCCAGGCCAGGCTGAAGGTGCACCCAGCCAGATGCCCTTGTGCCAAAGCCTGGTGGCAGCTGCCAGGGGAAGGAGCAAAAAAGGACAGAAGAGTGAAGTGTCCCTTTGCTGGTGTCCCTCCCAAATCCCAGCTGTGAGCAGCAATACACTTGGTGATGCTTGGCACAGGTTCCCTCACCCAGCTTGGGTGACTTTTATTTTGCTCTGTGTGTGTAAAGCTTCTTGTGTGACAAGGGACAGCTCTCCCTGCACCATGCCTTAGTTTCCCCAGCTGGGCAGAGAGGCTGGTACACATTTGCTCTCACTCTGGAGTGTGTGGAGACAAGTTCATTTGAGCATGTTGAAGGCCTCAGGTGGAAAGCACTGCAGAAGGACAGGGGCTTATTAATTGTTGTTGAGAATTATCTGTCAGTCCTGTGTGAAGAGCTGCTGGCTGAATTTCTGCTGTCTGCTCTGTCTAGGAGAAGGTAGTGATGGCACTGAGGTGATGAGGGTGGGGCTGTCATTCTTACAGAAATCAGTCCTAAAGGCTGAAAACCTTCAGGTTCCTAGGAGCATTATATCCAGACTGTGATGGGAGACATGGCTCTGTGAAGGCCTGGCCAGCCTTTCCTTTCAGGCACCTGTGGAGCCACGAACACATAGACACTAGTTGGCCTTCCTCTTTTAGGATGGAGCTGCTTGCCTGGACTTTGAGTGCTTGACATTCGTGTTGACACCAGCCCATGGGAGACTTAAGACACAGGGAGTTGTCATTGTGTGTGCAAAACTGATGGCTCTTTGGAGGGGTGGATTTGTGCCTGACTAGTGCCTGGACTCAGTGAGCTGATAAGCCTCTCAGGGGTATTAAGATACAACTTTCTGTGCAGCAATCAGACCTGTGCTGGAGAGCGATGAACCTCTTGGCTGTCTCACATGCTGGTTTGATTCAAAGGCATCTCAGAGTCCACCAGTGCTGCTGGACAGGTGGTTGGGGTGGGAGCTGCAGGCACTGCTGTTCATGTTGGTGATTCTGCCCAAAGAGTCTGTTGCTTATACCTTGGAGAAGGAGGCACAGACTCCTCTTGGAGAGTCATGGAGGAGATTACTGGGGGACAGAAAGCTTTCTTCCCTCAAGCCAGCTCATCGTCATGTCTGTCCTTCCACCCCATTGAAAGCCTTGTCTCATAGAGTTCAACCCTTGTGATGGGCTGGGTTAACTTCCTCAGCCCAGAGTAAATTGGGGTGCTGGAAACTTGACTGTTGTAAATGGCATGTCTTCTAGTTTGGAAGCAGGGAGATCTCCATGCTCAGATGCTGAGCCAGACAGGGAGAGTGGTGACAAATCTTGGTGGGACAGCACAGTCCTTGGCAGTGAGGGCCATGCAGAACTGGCTGACCTCACACATGGTGTGTGGGTGAGCACTGATGCTGAGGTCAGAGCCTGGACTGTGCCCCGGCTCTGCTGAAACACCTACTTCCTCTGTAGTTGTTGTGGCACCAACATGAATTCCCATCCACTGCTCCAGCCAGGCTCTGAGATGCTCCTCTGCTGTGGATCAGGATCTTTGAAACTCACCTCCTTGAGGTCTGTCTGCTTTCCCCAGCCTCGTCCCACCCCTGCCATGACACGGAACATCTTTCTCATGGATGGATTTGGCAGTGCCAAGCTGGGCTTTCTTGCCAGTGTGGCAACAGACACGGCTCTCAGCTTGTTAGACTGAAAGAATGTGCCGTTTTAATTAATGATATGTAAATATCCTTGAATGGGCCGCATTTGCATATTAAGAGAGATTTGCGGAATCTGCGGAGTAATATATTTTAATTAAGGATTAATTAAAAATAATGGGAATTTCATTTCGCCTGGCAGAATCCGTTTAGATCTTCGCACACGTCTGCTCGGGAGCCCGGTCGGAGCGCGCTGCCGGTGCCGTGGTCTGCAGCTGGGGCCGCTGCCGGTGCCGCTCGGCTCCTCGCCGGGTCCCGGCACCGCTGGCAAATCTGAGCGGCCGGACCCCTTGGCCACATAGCCTGGCTGCGGGTTTTGGGGCTGTTTTTTGATATTCTTTATGGCAAAATAAGCAAATGGCTGTGAGACACGGAACACTAGTTGTGTTGGCAATTATGTTAATAGCATGCTATTAGGCTATGATTCTATATGAGCAATTGGGGAGAAGAAATGCCTTACTGAGAGAGAATGATACAACAGACGTCTGTCTTATTGATATAGCTCCAGAGGAGCTTTCTGCGTAATTACACTCGGCCACTTTTCAGAGGTGGGAGAGAGGCTGTGGCCACAGGGTGGAGGGGAGAGTGGCCTCCTGCATGTGCCTGTGTCTGAGGGATGCATTGGGATCCCCTCATGATGCTTCCTGGAGGGATTTGTTACCCAGCTGCAATAGGCTGAGTGTCCAAGCATCCTGTGGGCTGTTTGATGTGTTGCTCCAGGTGATGTTGCAGAAAGAATATGTCATGCATTGGTGGCCGAAGGGCCACTGTAATGCTCAGGGGACCTTGGCTGGAGTCCAGGGCTTGGTGGCTGGACCCTGGGGCTTGGTTGCTCGAACCATGGTGATGGAGAGCATCAATGCGAAACCTCACGGCTTCTTTGGGAAAGTTGGCATGACTGGATCATGCCAAGCATATAGACAGGTGGCTCTGGTGGGACTGGCAAGGAAGCAGGATGGCTCTTGAGGGGTTGAGGTAGGTGGGAAGTGGCAGGGGAAGAGCGAGGGTGCTGCTCTCTCCATCCTGCCCACCTTTTCCCAGCGCTAAGCCGGCTGCAGCATATCAAATGCAAATGGAGAAAATGCAGTTTGTGGTAAGTGTCCGCTAATAAATAACCTCCGAGTCTTCTCCCTATCAGGCAGTGACATCCTGCATTTCTCTTCCCCGCCGCACCAGCCCAAGACATTTAATGATGTGGTGCTCCTTACGGGATGTGCCGCCCATGCTAAATATCCCCAGCCTTCACAAAATGGTGGGCAGGGAGCCCAGCCCGGCTCCGGCAGCCCCGCAGCCCCGGGGTCGGCGGTGCTGGCACAGCATCCCCTCCCCATCCCCGGTGCCGGTGCGGACCCCTCCGCCGCACTCGCCCGCGGTCGCTGGAGGATTTCATTAACTGCACGAAGTAAAAAATAATCAATTTCAGATGTTCCCAGTGTTTGTGGTAATGGTCTCTCTAACCATTCTGATTAGCCGAGTGAAATGGAATTTTTCTTTTAAATTACAGCGCGTTGACATTAAATATAGGCAAACTTTGTGTGTGCAGGGGGAGGGGACAGGCTTTCTACATTCATCCCTGTCCTTCTCCCTCCCCTTCCATCACTCCCTTTATCTTTCCATCACCCCCTCCCCAATCTGTGCTGAAATCTCCAGCGACTTCTTTCTGCTGCCCACCGGACTAGGATTGTTTTTTTTACTCTGGGCTTTGTGAAATGTTCTCTGACATTTCAGACTGGTGGGGATGCATTTCCCCCTTTCTTACGCATTAATTTTTCATTTCTTTAAATTTTTTCCCAAGGTGTGCTTGGGCTGGGACCAGTGCCACCACCAGGCTGGGCTTCTTCCCTCCATCCTTGTGGCTTCTTCCTTCCATCCTCTCGGCTGCGCACACAGTGTTGCTTTGGCTTTGCTACCCTCCCTTTTCTCTTTGCAGTTTCCTTTTGGATCTTGAGCAGTGCAGTCCAGGGCGAAACAGAGAGCAAGAGCTCCCATGTGCCTGGGCAAACTGGGCTTCTTCCTCCTCTGCCTCTCTTACTCACCTCCCCTCCCTCCACCCCTTCTCTTACCCCAGGTAGAATTACTTAGACTCCAACCAAGCCCGCAGCAGCCCTTCCATTATTAATTTTATTTTTTTTTAATTTACTTTTCATGCATTTTCCCCCCACCTTCTTTCCCTGGCCCTCCTGCCAGCGCGTGGCGGAGGCTGTGGGTGGATGCCGGTATGGTGCAGCCCAGCCCAGGCTTTGGACTGCTCCTTTTGATAAGCTGTCATCCCCCAGCCCCGCACGGGGATTTGATCAGAGCGCTCTCTCGACCCCGTGGAAGACATTAAACACCCTCCCAGACCCTTTTCTCTGTCTCCGTCTCTGAACCTTTCACTCTCCTTTAATGAGAATTTCTCCTAATTATTTCAGTGGCTGCAGCACAGGGACCGCAGTGTAGTTAGATCTTGATACCAGGACGTGACTGTTATGCTGATAAAGGCAAAAGATCAATAATTTAGGCCCTAGCGTTAATGGCAGAGCTGAGAGCTTAAGTGTCTGTATTCAGGTTTAGTCCTGAAGGTTCCTGGAGTATTAATGATTTCCAGAGGAATTCCCCCCCTTCCCCTTTTCTTGTGCTGCCATTGCTTTTTCCCTAGTTTTGTCTCCCTTTAAAACCCCTCTGTTCTCTTTTTTTTTTTCCTTTTATTTTTGGATTTTTTTCTCATTGTTTCCCTACTCTGCAGCCATTCTGCTTTGCTTTCAGGTTGCCCCTGAAGTGCCCTTACACAATTTATCTGGGGATGTGGGGGTGCATTAGGAAGGGAGAGAGGCAAATCTGGGCCAGGGGGAAACATTGAAGGGAGGGGGTAAAAAAATTATCCATTCCTTTCTGTTATGCTTTGGAGACTGCAGAATGGGTAACATTGCCTTCTGCAGGAACTGGAGGTCTCCATATGGGATGAAGCTCCCATGTAGTGTGGTGATGCAGGTGGGATTACTGTCAGCCCTGTATGGGGCCATGCCCTGGTCACCCACACCAGCCCTACTGCCACCATGCACATGGATGCATGTGGAGTGGGAAGACTCCCCCAGATGTGAAAAACAGCTGATTTCATGTCTCTGTTTCCATATACACCTGCCAAGCCCTCAGTGCAGCCCCTCTTCCTCTCTGCATCCTCACAGACCTATTTTTGCTGCAGAAACTCAGGTCAGCTTGAAGGAGGCTGCTGGCAGAGGGGGGGACTCTATGCTGCATGTCCTGTGTGGAGCTGCTTTCTTGCCCTTTTCCTTTGGGAAAGGTCCCAGAATTGCTCGATATAGGGTTGTTGAGCTGATTTGTGGTGAGATGGGGGAGCAGATGTATCTGCTGGAGATCCCAGTGCTCTGTGCTTCTTTCCACTAGCACTGTGATCCATCTGCCTTCTTGCTTGCTGCATTTCCTCCCCCAGGCCAGTGCATCTGAGCTGATCCATGGCTGTCTAGGAAGTGTTTGGAGGCCCAGGGTGGAAAGGGGGAAGTTTGAGAGAAGAGAGAGGGGTAGGAAACATTAACCAGTCTTCTAGTGGGTCATAAGCACTTTCCTCTTAGGGTATTTTTTTCCCCCCAAGCCTGTTAGTACTTGAGAATTCAGGAAATACTGAGTTGATTTGAAGGAAGATGACAAATGATGAAGGGAAATTGGGGGATAAAGACTGTTATTTAGTCACGAGGAGCCCTGGCTGGGAAACAGTGCTATACACATTAGCTTGTTAATGGGAATTTTGCCTGGAATATCTCCATCCTGATTAGGGAAGATAGGCTTGGGGTGTGTGTATGTTGTGGCTTTTTGGCCTGTTTGGTGCCCTAGGCCATCCTTTGCTGCAAAGGATTTCTTGAGATTTGCAGAACATCCCTCCCCTGTGGTTCTGCAGGTCTCTCCTGAGGACCCCTGCCCCTTGCTAATCCTCTGCTGCCATCCCCTGTCCCTGATCTGGGCAGGAATTGGCAGAGCATCCTCTGTCCCTGGTAGTATTGAGAAGCATCTTGCATGTCCTGAATGCCACAAACCAGCCTCTCTAGAGGAGATCGAAATACTGGTTTGTGTTTTCTAAGGATATCTTAAGCCAAGAGGGAAACCTCACTGCTGAGGGTTGGTCTTTCCTGAGGATCAGCAGTACTCTGTGTTGTGCTTGCATTTCTGATACCTTGTGCTGTGAGTCTCACCTCTCCCAACACTGCTGGAGCTTCGAGGGGCAAAAAATTTGCCAAAAAAGCAAGTATCCTGCTGAAGTGGAGGTGGGCAGCACTGCCAGTGAGCTCTTCCTTCCAGCTGCAGAGCTGGTATCGCCTCTGGTTTTTCCCTTTCTCTTTACTGGCAACGGAAGGGCCATGCTGGCACCCTGAGGACAACGTGCTCCTTTGCTGGGCTCAGACAGGCAGAGCAGGCTGGGTCTTGGTAAACAGTCCTGTAGCTCCATGGTCCAGCTGGCTCCTCCTCGCTGGCTCGCCTTGCCAGGGCAAACCAGAGTATAAATTAGTTTCAACTTACTGCAGTCACTGAAGTATAGAAATATAGCTGAGGACATGCGGGGAAAACATCTGGGCAGTGCGAAAGGGCTTGTTGGCTTTTATGTGATGGCATTAGTTGGGGCTGGGAGTGAACAACCTTAACAGCGGATTTTTCCAAAGAAGAAGAAGATGGTTTTAGTGTTTGCCTGGTTCTGTGCTGTTTACAAAAGTGCATGTTTGTGTATACATATATCTGTCTATGCACACTCATGATGGCATGTATGGGAATGCTAATGTGGAATGATGGGAATATGAGCTGTTGACCTGGTGTATATATATGAAACTGTGTTCTAGAGGTGCTCCAGGGAGTAAAGGAACCTCATGGTTACATTTCTTCGTCCAAGGTGGGGGCCATGTGCCCTGATCCCAGATCCTTTCTTTGATTACTAAAAAAAGGGAGATCAACCTTGCTGGATATGTGGCCACACTGGACCCAGGGCCAGTTCCCTGATGTTGCAGGTGGTCCTCTCCTGTTATCCAGGCAAGTAGCTTGGGCACCATAATCTGGGTCACTTTGTATTTCCTTCTTTCTCTTCTTAGTGGGTCTCCCTTCATTTTCCTGGGCAGGGGGTTCAGCAGTCGCCTGATGTTCCTGCCTGAATGTTTCCTGGTCGTGTTACACCTGTTTACACCTGTGTATTTGAATGTCAAATTCAGTTGACTTCAGTAGAACCTTTCTTATCCCAGGCTGCCCGAGGTGTGTGTTGGATTTCCCAGGCTTGGTCAGATCTCTGATCTTGATCTCTTTCTTTATCTCTGGCCTTAGGTTGACTATTTGCAGAGCTTGTCTCAGCAAGCTCTGAAGAGGAGAGAACTTTAAGGACATATACAAGTAGCTGTAGGTTTTTCAAGCCACCAAACTGGTGGTGAAGTAGGAAAGGATTCCCCAAAGCTCTGCCGATATTTGTTGCGGGTAGCCCTGGGGAGCAGGTATTTGTATCTGAAATGTTAATAGAGAGACTGAATTGAATCGTGTGTGCTGTCGGGGGAGCAGTAAAAGCCATTTACAAAAGAAGCCAAGAGAAGATCAGTAGAAATGCACACAAACCCTAAAAATCCCAATGTGACGCCTGAATAATCGCCCATTTGTCTGGGGAAAGAGATTAATCCAGGCAGGGTTCAGTTTAACAGGATTATTGAACGGGGTGGGAGGGAAGCAGAGGGAAGAAGGCTCTGGGATTTTCCATAACACTTCTGACCATGGATCTTTTCCAATGGCCCCAGCTAGATGAGGAAGCATCAAAAGCTGGGGTGGCTCTGCTAGATGTCAGTGAGTGAGCTGTGGTGGGACAGTTGGGATCACAGAGGTCCAACCTGGTCCTTCATTGGCCTCATTGACCAGTTTGGTTAGCCAAGGAGCTCTTTAGGGTGCCTGATACAATGTGCTCCTTGCAAGGAGCTTAAATTGGAACTTTGGCAACGAAGAAAAAATACATTTAATATCCACAGCATGAAGTTCAACTGTGTCTGCCTGTGGGCTGCCATCAGGTCATTTGTGTCCATTGCAACGCTACTGGAAATGCCTGTCTTTGGAGAAGTCAAGACAGAGACATGGTAGCACTTTTGGGAACAGTACTTCATCAGCTTCTGATGGGAGGGTGACGAAGGGACTTGTGATGGGTCTGGATTAGCCACTCAGTACTAAGGGACTGTCCTGACAGCCAAAGCACCTGATGTTGATGTAAACCCTTTCTTTGGGATCAGACCCTAGAAGGTGTTTGGGGACACAATGTTTTTTGCCCCTCAGTGCCCCGATCATGGGAACTCTGCTGTCGTAAGCTCCTTTCTAGGCATTAATGTATTTTCCTCTTAAAGCAGCTTTTTATCCTTTAAGACAGGGAGATTCATAGATGAGAAGGGAGACAGTGCTGCTGCCTCTACAACATCCCCACAAAGCAGATCACAGAAAATAAAGCGAAAGGAGAAATGTTTTTATGGCATTGCCTGCATTTATGTGGAGCTGAAGAGGTGCATATGTGTGTGTGTGTGTGTGTGTGTGTGTGTCTCTTTGTGCATGCTTCATAATATAAAGCAATTGCAGTGTCTCTACAGCGTTCCCAGAGAGCTGTTGATGTGTGTCAGGTACTGAAACTTACTTTTAAGTCTCCTTCTGTGTAGGGTGTCTGGCATATTTAGTGATCAGAAAAAGAAGCGGGAGAATAGAAGTGGGAAGAAGAACAAGGGGGTAGCTCTGACTGTCCAGTGTGCAGTATCTGCTTCCCTGCCCCTCCCCTGTCTTGACTCTTCAGGTGGATATTTATTTATTGGTGTTTTGATGGGACTTTTTTTTTTTCTTTTTTT
>VXBX01008402.1:476208-543027 GCA_013400415.1 Scytalopus superciliaris
TTTGGCATAGGGAGCTCCCATATTCCTTTAGGGTGGTGGTGAGTGTGTTCAAGGAGGGGTGGGATAAACAAACCCCATGGCATTCACTTAAACAACATGTTACTGTTTCAGAAAGGCATCGTTTTTCTGGTTTCCATGCATCTTAACCTACAATTAAAAGTAAAAAGCCTTTCTGCAAGTAGCATCTCCTCTTACAGACACGTGAAAGTAGTAATGTGGTATTGTCTTCCAGCCACTCTTTCTTCAGCCTGTCCTGCACCACTGGGCAGCAGAATTTTGTGTCCTTTTCCAGGCTGTATTTTCCACCAGTTTTCTCACTCCCAGATAGATATTCCCACTCCCCATGCCCACCTTGCTCCTTCCACTGCACTGTTTCTGCCAGCTCCATTAATTCATCCGTGCATGTGAGGAGCCAAAGGTCAGGGATGAAGAGCAGACGCAGCCATCTGCATCCATTCCTGCATTTCCCTGGGGAATGCTGTGGGCATTTTCTCACCATGTAGCCTGTGCATCTCCAGAACTCCATGGAGGGGTGCAGGCTACCAATGAGCAAATCTGCCCAAACAGTTGAAGCAGGGAGCTGCTGCAGGTGTTACTCCAGGCCAGTGGCTGGTTTGGAAGGAGGTTTGTGCGACAGATCCTCTCCTGCACGTGTGGTCTCCTGTCTGTGCAAGGTGAGCCCCATGGATGGGGTAGGCTGTTTGCCAAATGAGTTCTGGCCTTTGGTCCCAACTCAGAATGCTCTGTCTTTAGGGTGGGGATACGTATGTGGAAGGCTGAGGAGTCCTGGAAGAAAACAAGAGTCTTCCAGCACAAATGTCGTCCTTCTATCTCTGGCACATCCCATGGTTCATTGTAGCTGCAAATACTTACCAGAGCCTGTTCTCGAGGAATGGTGCCTCCCAGCATAGGCTGGGAGCTTTTCTCAGATGATTCTTTGGGATGCTGAAGGCTGCACCCCAAGGCAAGCAGTCAGAGCCACCTCTTTCCTAATGTCTGGTCCTTCTTAAGTCCTTTAAATAGCAAATGAACTCCAGCAGGCTCTGCAGAAGGGTGAGGTTGGGGCTCCGCTTGTCCGATTTTTCCCCACGCCAGGGATGTGCTGAGCCAGGGATGAATGATTGGGAATCAACAAGGTGTTTAAACACCAGAATTGAAATTAATGTCCCCTCATTGCTGGTGAGGCTGCCAATACATTACAGCAAGCACCTTCCCAAAGTGAAATGAATGTTTGTTTATCCTCATGAAATATACATCAAAACATGTTGGTGGGAGAGGCTGTTAAGGAGGGAACTGGACAGCTCTCTTCCTTAATTCCCATCTGGGAACAGGCACTGCTCCTCTTCTCTTTCCTTTCCTCTCTGGGCCTTAGCTTTGAAGCCTAACCCATCCGCAGCTGTGTATCCAAAAGCATTAATATGGCTTTAATGAAAACTCCGGTTGATCTGTCCAAAGATATTGATGAGTGGTCCTCAATCGTATTAATCTTCTCATTGCGGGAGGAAATGAAGGCAGTGAGCAGGGCTGTCAGGTGCCTCTGGAAGAGGAGGGTGAGCTGGGAGCAGGGACAGCCAGGGCTGCCTGGCCCTGCCTCCAGGGCTGCACCTTCTCCTGGTTCCAGCTGTTTTTTTCATTTCTTTTTGTCCTCTTAGAAGCTGGAAATGAAGTGACTGCCCCTTGCCTGGACTGCAGAATGCAATTCCAGGCCGGTATTTAACATTCAAATCATTAAATTTCCGCCAATAAATCCATTACTGTTAATTATATTGAAGGGGCTAACGATCTGTCGACAATACTCCACCATTGATTCCCATTCGTGTCGAACGGCCACCTTGCCTTCAGTCCATGCTGGGGCGCATTTTGGGGAAGTGCCCCCCCTCCTTTGCAGCTTTCTCAGCAGTGCAATGCTCCTGCCATCCCCTTCTCCCCGAGCGCAGGCTGCTCCTCGATAGGAACATGCTACACTTCTTTATGGCTTATGGCAAACTGCCTTGATTACTTCTACTGTTGTACCCATTATGTGAATTAAATATGTATTCAGTTGCATGCTGCTTGCGTTGTTATTGCAGGGTGACATATGGTAGTGACTCAATTAGAATGAAACTAGCATTAGATAACCCTTCTGATTACATGCATCCCAGCCCGCTCGGCAGCCTGGCTGCTGCTGCCACTGCCGCTGCCTCGCCTGATCTCCCGTTATCGCCGGGCTGCGGGGTTCATTATCATCTCCAGAGGTGGGCTTTAGGCAGGAGCACGGCAGGAGGAGGCTGTGAGGGGCAAGGCTGTGGCCTGTGGGTGCCCACAGCTGCGCTGGCCCCGTGGCCTCTTGTGGGAGGGGGTGCTGGCAGTGGTGCTCATAGGGATGCTCGCAGCAGTGCAACGATGCATTGTTTGCACACTGGGCTTTCCTTGTAGCTTTCCATCCCAACCCTCTTTGCCTTTCCTTGGCAGTAATGCCTGGCTGTTTCAGAGCTCAAAAATACCCAAGCATAGGGACCATCCGCCGTGTCCCGGCCAGGGTGCTTTGATGGGAAGCGCTGCCTTGGCAGAGCCCTTCCACAAGCAACTGTTGTCATCAGAGTGAAGCTCCCAGTGTTTGAGGACGTCCTCAAGCCATGCAGCAAAAGGGGCTTAAAGTTTGGTTTGGTATGCCACTGCTCCTGGCTGGTAAGTGACTCCAAGCTTTCTGTAAAGGAAAGGGATCAAATGGTCGGTGATGATGTTTTCTGCCTCTTTCTCTGTGTGAGTGCCTGGTGAGAGATGTCTTGATAGGAGCTGGGTCTTTTGGGGTTGCAGCAGGACAGCAATGGGTGGCTTTGGCACTGCTGCCCTCTGGTGCCACTCTGGCTGCTCCCCGGGGAGTCCAAGGGGTCCCGGAGTGCTGCATTCACTATCACTGGAGGATTTTCTATTTCCTCAGTTCCCTTCTGCCTTGCAAAAACCAGCCTAAATCTTACATTTCTTGAAGCTAGAAAGGCTGGATTTTCCTGTACTGCAGCTTCCATCATCTCTGGCCATTGGAGGGCTCTGCTGCAGGAACCAGTGAAAGATAGTGCTGGTCCTGCAAGCAATTCTCCAGCCTTGAATTTTGGTAGCCAAAACCTGAAAGGTTTGGCTATTCCACACAGCAGCCAAACTTGCCATGTCTATCCCCAGAGCATTACATCTCCCTAGAGTTTGGGGAGTAAATAAACCGAGTTGTGAGCCTCCCCCCTGCTCCCAAACCCACTGCTTTTGCTTTATAGCTTTGTGAACTGTTTGTCGGCAAATCCTGATGCAAAAATAAATAGGAAATGGATTAATTATATAAACATAATGTCGTTTCCAGAAACAAATCTCAGCTTGTGAGCTGTTTGCAACTGTTTCTCCCCAAGGGTTGCTCTCTGGTTAGTCCCAGCGCCCAGTTTTTTCCTCTCATGTTGGGCAAAGGGAGTTTTTTTTTTTCCCCTATAAAGCAAGTAACGACAGCAATCAGAAAGCAAATAACATACTTCCCCATGACAAGGCTTAGCTAAATACAAATTTTATCTGGGTACGTATATAGCTATTGAGGGGGATATTTATGAATGGAAAATAATACAGCTTGACAAAAAAAAAAAGCATTAGTGCGTTTTTCCACATCACAGCTCAGAGTTTGGTTTGCACCTTTCATTGCACCTTAATTCTTTGTATTTCTCCTGCACGTTGCTGTGCGAGGGCGCCTGTGTGGGGGTGTGTGTACACAGGGGCTGCGCACACATTATGCTGTCAGACTGCCGCGGGAAGCTTTATTCTTGCTTTTGCAAGGGGGAAGTTTCTTCTCGTGGTGGAATAAAGGCCTTTCCCAGCGGAGAACCAGGAGTCTGTGGCAAGGTAGTTGCTCCTGGAGTCCTAATCCTTCAGCTCATTCCAGACGGCAGCCCAAATCCCATTAGCATCCTTCCAGGTTCAGGGATTTCTGAGCAGTTCTGGGCGCTTTGTAACACAGCCCAGCTTGAGGTGCAGAGGACAGGCAGGGGTCTGGCCAGCAAAACTGAGGTGTGGTGGGTGCTGCAGGACCCCCCCCCGCCTGCCCCAGCTCTGGGGGAACCATGGAGGTGATGCTTACATGCAAACACTGTCTGTCTCTGGCTGAGCTCTCCAAATTTAGGATACTCATCACAGCTCCGTGCTGGTGTTGCTCTGGGGCCCTGAGGTGATGCTCTCCCTTACCAGGAGTCAGAGCACACAGTTCATTTTCCAGCCCAAAGGTGCTCTGGTGGCTGGGTGTTTTCTCCTCCCAGAGCAGAGTTCACAGTGTGAGCTGAGGGTGTTGTGGGGCTCTTGGAGCAGGATCCATCCCTCCAGTGCTTGCCTTGCTATCTCTTGGGTTGCTTTCGGCTAGAAAACCGTCAGCTCATACAAATGACTGACAGCAGCCAGCGTCAGCCCTTGGCAGGTATGTAAACAAAAGAGGCAACCGTTTTCTGCTTGCTCTTTTTTTTCCCCCCCTTTTTTTCTCTTTTTTTTCCTTTTTGTTTATGTTTTTTTTTTGTTTATTTTGAAAGCAATGCAGGGTGATGTCACCCTCGTGCACATCCCCATCTGGAGATGGTGGTGGCCTTGCCTGGTGTCAAGCTACAGTGTGTCAGCTTGATTTTAAAGCTGCTTTGCACAAAGGAGGTGGAGGAGCGAGTAATTGGGAGGCTACAAGAACAATTACCTGCTCCTCGTGTTTTTTGAGCCCTCCAAGTCTCCCTCTCCTCTGAGCATCCCCTTCAGCCGCATCCTTCTACTGCTGGCGGGTGCATCCCTGCTGGTTTCTGTAAGCTGCCTGGTGAGCACAGCTCCCAAGTCTGCAGGCTGTCAAAGGCTGTGTCTCTCTCCAATTGATTGGAAAAGTTCTTGTGCATGTGTTTATTTTTTTATTTTTTTTTTCCCCCAGTGAAGAACACCACCTGAGCAGGTCTCTGTCAGGTTTGCGTGGCTCACGCAGAAGGGAGGTGAGCTTGCAGACAGGGACTTAAAATGAACACCGGTGTAGTCCTATCAAGGGAAAGGAAAAATATTGGAAAATGGGGATTTTTCTCAGCTTCCTGAAGTGCCAGGCATTTTCTTAAGGTGGTGTTTATTATTGTGGTTATTGTTATTATTAGCTGGTGATGCTTACCCGGGTGGGTTTGCCTTCACCCTCCCTACCACTTGTGCAGCTGTGGAAGGATGAACGCAGACCCCAGCACAGTGGTCGTGTGTCTGATTTCAACTCCAGGGGATTTCACAAGAGTGAAAGGAGATGGAAAACACCGTGAGGCCACTAAGCCATGAGCCAGAGTGGATTATCTAAGTGGATTAGTGATTTCTGACCAGGGGCTGGTGTGGTGCAGATGGGGTTTTGCCTGCTGCTGCTGCTGTGTGGTTATGGTGGGCAGGTTGAATCCTTTATCTCCAGTATCTGCAGCCTCTCTCCCCCCTCTGCCCATCTTCCACTCCCCCAGATCGCCCCTGTGAGTGCTTCTGAGCCCATTCCTGCCCTTGGGTGCCTGCCTGCCTGCACTCACCCTCAGCTGGTGTTGAAGGGGAACCTGGGGAGGGGAGCTATGGTCCCCTGTCTCCCCTTCCTTAAGCCATCATGTCCCCGGGGAATACAGGCACAGTGTGGGGGCAATGGGCTCTCTTTTCCTTCACATCAGGTGTTTTGTGCTCATGTCTGAGGGTCTCCCAGCCCTTCATTTGCATGGGAACGCAACTCACACCTGTCTTTCACCCACATGTAATGTGCCTGCACTTTTTTTCCCCTTTTTCTCTCACTCTCATATTTTTTCCCTTCCTCAAAAAAAAAGAAAAAAAAAAAGGAAAGAAAAAGAAAAAATAAACTAAACCCCCAGCAGAAAGCAAGCTGTGATACTGTCGGGCCTGGCGTTGATGTTATTTATTTTCCTCAGTTGCTGCTCTGGAAGCCCGGAGTTGACAGAGCGGTTTTGTAGAATAGAAACATTATAGACTGTTACTGTCAGAGTGTTAAATGTGATGGATAGAGAAATACAGGGGAGGGAGGGGACTTTACACTAGCCATGTCTGCCAGCGAGGGTGCTCATGGGAGAATAAACCATCCGCATATAAGAAATGAATGAGGTAATGTGGCGGGAGGTAATGGACTCTTGCAACAGAGATGCGCCTTGCCGGCTGGACTTAACCCTCGCCACTCCACTGGTGGGACGGGGTGGGATGGGGGCTGCGTGCCCTGCGGCCCTGAGGTCCGGCCAGTTCAGGGCCAGGATGTTGAGGTGTGATGGGAAAAGCTTCATTGTCCCTGTGGAGCAAGGGGAGCACTTGCAGGGGGTTCCTACAGATCTCCGTCCCACACAGAAGTGCTTGCTGGGCTTGCCACAAGCCCAGGATGGAGCATCTTCATGGTGAGCACCAAGAGATGTATTCCTCACATGTTAGCAAAGGGACTTGTGTTGCTCAGGAGGTGCAGAGGAGGCAGCTGCTGGTCAGCAGCAGCCTAATGGCTCACTTGGAGTGTATCTGGGTTTGGGGTCCTTCTGAGGGTGGGCGTGGAGGTCTCAGGGTTTAGTTGGCACAGTGAAGAGCACAGGGTAGCAGAACAGGTAGCCCTCAACCTAGTCTTACTCTTTCATCAGTGGCAGAAGTGCTGGGAAGCTGAGAGGCTTCTTCTTCATTTGTGGTTGGTTGCCCAAAGTGCTGAGTGGGAGTCCCAAACTGAAACCCCATGGTTATGGTGCTTTTTTGTGTTTCAAACATAATTTCTTGTCTGGAGGAATGGGTTGGGTAGGGAGACACTGTGATGGTTAGTGTTCCCCCAGCTCTGTGGTTACATCATGAGAGGGCAGGCTGTATGCATCCCTTCTTCTGATTCATGTGGATGGTTTTTCCAGTCATCTAATTAACTATCAAATTATGTTTTGAAGGTTATTGAGTGGTTGGTGCCTGTTTCCATCCCTCTTTCTTACAGTGTCCTTCCGTAGTTCCCTTCATGAGGAGATCCCATGCTGTTACCTCCTACATACCTGCAGGACCACAGATACACAGAGTGGTTTGGGTTGGAGGAGGGACCTTGAAGATCATCTTGTTCCAAGCCCCCTGCCATGGCCAGGGGCACCTTTCAGGAGATCAGGCTGCTCAAAGGCCCATCTAACCTGGCCTTGAACACTTTCCAAGGATGGGGCATCCACAGCTTCTCTGGGCAACCTGTGCCAGGGCCTCACCACCCTCACAGGGTAGAATTTCATCCCAGTATCTAATCTAAACCTGCCCTCTGTCAGTTTGTAGCCATTCCCTCTTGCCCCAGTACTACAGGCCCTAAAAAAAAGGTCTCTCTCTTTCTTACAAGCATGATGGGGGGTGTGGAGCCTCAGGGCGGGGGGCAGCCCTGGCAGCTCTCACTGCCCCTTCCCTTCACGCTTCGCTGGATGTCCAGCCTGACTGCGCAAAGTTTGTCGTAGTCAGCGTGTGTGAGTAATCGAATTACTTCCTTGTGCATTTTACCCTTGCTGACACCATCTTATCTCCAGCTCATGGAGCTTCATTCACGTCCTCGGAGAAGTCCCTCAGACCTCACGAGTCCTTGCTAACCCCCGTTGCTCATGTTCTCATCAAACCCGCTGCTGCTCATGCTCTTCTCCTGGAAATAAACTTATTAAGCAGCAGTGGGCAAACCTTCTACACCCCTGGTCTTGTGGAAAAAGAGCCTTCTATTTCTACTCTCTGCCACCTCTTAAACAACCTTTAGTCCTTGCTTTTGCTGGGAAAATAGTTAAATTTATCAACTGATGAAACTTTGGGCGACTCCAAATGATGCCAACAGTGTTTTGTCCCTTCTGCTGCTGGGTGCATAGCAATTGTAATAGATTAGCTAGGTACATTTTCTTCTTCCTTGCGGACACTGCTAGTTAATCTCGGTGGTATCGTGTCCATCTCAAGGCTTTATCCTATCTATTTATCATTGTAGCTGGTACTGAAGTGAGACTCACCAGTCGGTGAATCTGTGGCTCATCTCACTCCATTTTTAAAAAATAGGGTATGACACTTTGTGTCCTCTAGTGTAATGAGAGATTGAGCTGCTAATGAAAATATGCAATCATTTTATTTCTGAGTCCCTGCAGAACTCTTAGGCAGGTATTATCTGGTCCTGGCGACTCCTCATTTTTCATTTTCCAAACGTGCTTTAACATCACTTCTTCTGACATCTCAATCTCTGATTGAGCCTCATCTTTGCCACCTGAAAGATGGCCCACGGTCAGGGATCACATGGTGATGGGTTGCTGAAGGCTGAGGACTGGGTTCCCCTGCATGCTTGCACCCCATGGTCACTGCCATAGCCACTCCTCCAGCAACTGGCCCTGTGTGGATGATGCCAAGGCCCAGACTTGCTGTAGGTGTTACGAAAAAATTCATCCTCATCTTTGTTTGTGAGCTCCTAGCTAATTAAAGGTTGCAACCGATTAAAGGATCACCTGTTTGTGAAATGGGTGAGTTTGAGCAATTTCCCTGTATTTGCCTGCTGCTTCTTTGGTGTCAGAGTCAGGTTTCTTAGGGGTTCAGCAGGAATCCTCAAAATGTTTCTGTCCAGGGTGCTCTGGCTCCAACTGCTCGAACATGGGGATGCTGGTGCTGGACTTGGCCTTGCCTTCGGATGGTGGTGGAGAGACAGGAGGAGCTGATCTCAACCCAAAATGTCTTTCTAAGGGAAGAGCAGTGGGGGGATACTGCTTGCCCTGGGGGTGCAGCCACAGGGGACCGTGGAGATATCATCATCCCTGTTGGATAGCAGCTGCTCTTACCCAGCACTTTGAGACGTGGTCCACAAATCACTTCTCTTTTTTTTTTTTTTTCCTGTGAGCTTTGCTCTCCAAATCAGCTTGATTTGGCAAAAGGCTTCCATTGCAGCACGTCACAGGTAATTTATTCCCGGGTACTGTAATCTGAAGAAAAGCAGAGCGAAGGACCTCCAGTCACAGCCGCGTGCGCACGCAAAAAGTTAAGTATTCTTGCTTTCGCTGACAGTACAAAGGTGTCATATACGAGAAGGATTGACACAGACCAAAGGGTCTTGTGGGAAATATGATAATAACTATAAAGAAGACAGATTATTCCCCAGTTGCCAACATTCAAACCTTTTTACAGTCAGTTCAAACATATAAAACTTTATTGCTGTAGCAGAAAGGGGAACAATTTCTGGTTGCACAGCTTTCCCAGGGCTGGGTTTATACTGTCTGTGTTATTGCTCTATAGTGGCATTTTAAAGTTTATTGAACAAGACTTTTACAATTGAAGGAAGTATATAAAACTGTAAATTTATTAGATTTTTCAGGATAAGTGCCCTTTCTAGTTGTGCTCAAGAATTCGGAGCTACAAGAAACTGCTAGTTACAAGACTTATTAATATTAAAGACTGAGAGAGCGCACATTTTATACTTTAACTGATCTAAAAAATAATATTATGATATTACTGGAAATCTGAGCTGTCACCGAGAAGGTGCGTAGAGCGTTCGTAGGGTTTGTGTATGTATAAATAGTTGATACCTACATGCAGATAGGGGTGTGTGTGTGTGTGTGCCTGGTTGTGCCTCCAGGGTGTACACACTCATGCTGTATGAGGGTGTGTGCACATACAATATGGAAACACACAAGTGCCTGTGTGTGTTTGAGCATATATGTATGTATAAATCTGTGTGTTTCTATGCAGTATTTTATTTTTATATGGATTTATTTCCTATATTGTGCAGTGCTTTCTAGCACGGAGTCTTGGAGTGCACAGAAGGCTTTTAGGTGATGCGTAAATACAATTAATGGGGTGCCTGGGTGGGTTTGATGGTTTTATCGTGCTTGGTTGATGTGGTGTTCATGGGCATCTCAAGTGTAACTCTGGATATGAAGACCTTCAGTATGTAAAACTCCACAATTTATAACACGTTCAACCATTCACCTGGTATTTTGTGCCTAAAATCAGAGAGCACGTGAGTGACAGTGGGATAGTGTGTTCCGAAAGGAACACCTGCCTGCATCCCTTGCCTGCTCCTTAAGGCTGCGGCCGAGTAACACTGATCATAAATTTGCAGGGACTGGATTCTCTGGTCGGCACATTTGCTCGAGGCTGCTTATGCAGCAAAACTGGGCTGCAGTGCTGCTGGAGACAGCCCTTGGAGAGCTCATCCGCGTGCAGTCTGGGGGAAAGCTGCTCTTGAGGGCTTCCTACTGTAAGTTTTCTTTTTTCCAGCTTGGAGATGATTTCATCTAAATGTGAGATTCAAATTACAGTAACTCTTAAATCTGCTCTTCTGCCTGTGGGGCATCACCTGCCCTGCCAGGGTGGGCAGTGCTGCTGGAGCGGCCACGAAGGGGACATCTAAGAGGAGTTTGTTGTGGGGTGGGGATGCCCACTGGGGCAAAGACTCTCCTTAGGTGCCTCTCACCAGGGCTTGGGGCTAGGAATACATCCCCCAGCTCAGGGGGAGAGCCTTCCTCCACTGCTCTGCTCTGCACAGCCACAGAAGTAGATGTCTTCAACTTTGGCATCTGCCACAGCAACTTGCAAGGGGCCATGGGTGCTTTGGAGGCTGAGCAGGAGCAGGCAGGAGCATCACAAACCGGCAGCGAAGGCAAGGAAGTCAATAAGCCCTGAATCTTTTATGAGACCTTGGATATTCTGATCACAGCTCTGCTGGCACTGAGATAGGAATACAGATCATCTGAGAAAGCATCCGTGACTTGAAGCTCAGTCCTGGGTCTTCCTAAGGTTTTTAGCTTGCCTTCCCATGTTCATGTTTTGCTGTCGTTTTTCTGGGGGGGTTTCCCTGTTTTCTCCTGTTTTCTGCCCCCAGGAGGAGCGGAGTTTAGTTGTGATTTTCAGGTCTGTCTGGAGAAGAAAGTGGGAAGAAGGACAGTGTAGCTAATGGGGCTATGATTATTGTTAATAATAATATATGTTTATTGTTAATAACAAAACCAAGCGGCAGCACCGCACACAGTGAGTTGGAAGAAAAGGAAAGCCCTCAGATCCCTTGTAATCCCGCGCTGTGCAGCACAACGATGCTGGAATTGCAAGGGTTCTCGCTGAATTCATTTCGGGTTTGGAGAGAAAAGAAGGGAGGAAAAGGAGGAGGATGGGGAGGGGAAAAAAAAAAAAAAGACCCCTGCACTGAGATGAATTTATGCCTAAGCTTGTCTTGGGAATGCAAATGTGTTTAAGACTCTCTGAGCTAAACCACCCCTTTTGGGAAGAGGGAGGGGGGAAAGGGGGAAAAAAAAAAAGAAGTATGACACAGAAGGGACACCGGGAGAATGTGAAATGAGGGTTTGCTGCCCCTCCTCCCGCACCCTGCCTGCTGCCGAGCTGGCAGGAGGAAAGGCCAGGATGCTGCACTGAGATGGGATCCAGCCCTGTGGGTGCTGGGCTCTGACCCATGGCTCTGGCTCCATCCTCACGGAGACATGGGTGCGGGTGTCACCCCACCAGTGCAGCGACCTTCTTGCTCCCCGCTCACACCGGGCTGGCTGTGAGCACTTAGGGGTGACATGGCCTCTCCTGTGCCACCACCACTGAGTGCCCGTGTTCCACCCTGCACATACGAGGGTGCTGCCCACCCGCTGCCTCCCCTGGCTCCTTCAGCTCTGCCACCATTGCAGGGATGCTCACCCGGGGGTCTGCACAGTCCAAGGGAGGAGGAGGGCAGCAGGGAGAGGAGAAAACCACCAGCAAGCTGCAGGGAGGAGGGATGCAGGCGGAGATGCGAACCCACTGCCAATTGGGCAGTTGTGTCTGTTGTCTGGAGGCTGCTGCTAACCACTCGTTACAATTAAAATGAAGTGTCCGTCAGCGGCTATCTTCGCTGTGTGGCCCATATGTTTCTGAGCTGATACTGTCCGGATTATTCTGTTTGGGAGAACGATAACGGCTGTTTATAACCTTGGCAAAGACTGAGCCCTAATCAGGCTGGAGCACATTTTCACCGACTGGCTGATAACGGGCTGTTAGCTGCCTTATCGCTGGGGAGAGATAGGCCAAAATAAGCAGATCTGTGAGCACAGGAGCCCAACCAAGAGGCACATACCCTGGCCTGGCCTTTATTTTTAGATGCTCTTTTCTTTTTTTCTCTCTCCTTTTTTTCCCCCCGCTTCCTTTCCTGGCTGATTTCAGAGAGAAGAGGAGATTATTTCAGCAGAAGGGGAGGGAGGTGGTGGATTTTGTTCACTTCAGTGAATGAGGTGGCAAGAAAGGCATGCAGAAATAACACAGGCGTGTTGTACGGCTTTCAGTGTGCCCCGAATTACCCTGTGGTCCTCCCAGGCCCCTGAGGGAACCTCCATCTTTGGGAATAGGAGTGGAGTACATCCTCTCTTTGCAGCATCCCTCCTTCCTTTGCTTTCTGCTTGCTCCATCCTCTTTATTATCTCCAAAATAGGGCAAGGGTTTGGTTTTGGGGTGGATTTGGTTTTGCGTGGGGGAAAGGCAATTTGAAAGAGGGAAGTTTGGCTGAGTTTTCTTCCCAAAATGGGGTTATGCATGAAAGATGATGTACAGCAGCAAGACCTAGGCTTTTCTCCTGCAGACACTGCACTGGTCCAGAGTATCTTGAAATCACGTGCGGTTGGACACCTAGAGCCCAGTTTCCATGAAGGAACCATTGAGGCTGGCTGGAGCATCTTCCCAGTCTGCTTTGGTACTTGGCTGTTTTCCAGCTGCTGGGTTAACTTGGTGCTGTTTGTGGGGCAAGTTCATTATCCAGGCCATACTATTCTCTTACTTGACATAGCCCAAGTCTTGCTCCGTCGTGCCTGTGTCACTGCTCTCGAATCTTCCAGTGGAAATGGTCCAGATCTCCCAGTGCCACCCCTCCCTCCCTCCACTGCTCAGGCTCCGTACTCTGCCTTGAAGTCTCAGGCAGGTGTTCAAATAAATAATGCAGCTAAAAATACCTTTTGGCAGCAGCTGGGAGTTGTTGCGAGTGGCGCTGTCGGAGTGGTGGGAATACAGCATCCCAGCTCTGCGGGCAGGTGTGTCTGCATGCTCCGGAAAAGCGAGAGCAGGCACTGTGGGGACGAGGGTCTGCCTCCCTCCTGGGTCCACCACAGCCCCACTGACAAGCCAAGCTGTTGATTCTGTCCTTCCTGACATTAAAGGAGGCATCACCTTCGCTGGTGTTTGCTTTAAGTGGAAGGATACTGCCCGAGGATCCACCCCTCCATCCAGCTGCATCCCAGCTTGTGGAGGAGTGTCACACTGGCCCTGTGCTCTGGCTGCATCAGGAACGGATGGTTTGTGCTGAGGTAGCATCTTGAACCATTTCCCCTCTGGGGAGCACTTAGCAGGCTGGATAGCACAGCCTCCTCCAGGGAAAGGATGCTGAGCCCTTCCCAGCCACCTCTAGGTGCTGCAAGAGCACCCAGCACTTCAGGCTTTCAGTCTGGTTTGCTGAAATTGGCTGTTTTAAAACCTCCCCCAAAAACCCTTTGCTGCATTTTCCTGGGGAGTCATCCCAGCTGAAGGTAGTTCCTGGTGGCTTTTCCGCTTCCCTTCACCTTCCTGGATCTGGACCTGAACCTGGCAGCCCAGTGGGTGCAGAGGGCTTTATCTCCAGTAGCGTTTATCTTCTGGCTCTGCTTGGAGACCTTTTGAGAACTGCCCTGGCAGCAAATTGTTGGACAACAGATTTAATTATTGCAGCAGGAATGTTGCTGGGGGCAGTTGGCCACAAACAAAACTGACCTTGATTTTCCTCTTACCCAGCTGATAGAAAACCCTTTGCTGCAGGTCAGAGCTGCTCCCAATCCAGTGCGCAGAGGAGAAGGGATGGTAGGCTGCGATGCTTCTGTGCCCGTGCATTTTTTGGGAGAGTTGGCCACTTTCTGCATCAGGTTTGGGTCTTTCGGTGGGTTGTCCTTCTGCATCTCGTCCTGGAGAGTAAAGTGTCTTGTTAATGAATCCCAAAGCAATCGTGGAGGAGTGCAAGGATAAGGGCGGCGGAAGCTGGGATGCTCCTGAGTTTCATGCTGTTCCTTGAGGGTTGAGAGCTGGTCCTGTTCACAGTGCTGGCAGAAACAGTGTCAGTCCATTAGTACTGGCTGCCCTTGTGTTGTTCCCCTTCTCTAGGAGCCAGGGAGGGTGCTGGTGGGGCTGACATGGTGGCTGAGGGCCACTGGTGATCTGGGCAATGCTGGAGGGATGCTGGAGTCCCACAGCACTGCTGCCTCTTTGCGGGTTTGGCCATGGCTCCTTTTGAGATCTGAAAAGACAAAGCCAAATGGCGTGTTGGAAGACCTTCCCAACTCCAAGGGAGATGCTGTCTAGGAATTGCTGGCTGCTTTTCCATGCTTTTTGGGTGTATTTGACCTGTTTTGACAGCAGAAATGCAAGCCCAGTGCAAAATCAGCTGAGCGTTGGACAACTTTTGGAGTGAAAATGTGGTCCAGCTATGGCGTGGTGGGCAGCTGTGGTGTGGTAGTCCAGTGTGTGCCCCCACAAGCCCGTCTGCTGTGGTTTATCTCAGTCCCCAAGGCTGGGGAAAGGTTTCCTATGGCTCCACAGCCTGCTGCTGGCCCATGAAATGCAGTCAGAGCTACGCAGATGCCACGAGCCAGGGCAAGCTGACTCTTCCCATCTCATCCCACAGAGAACAAACAGAGCTCAAGGTAAAGCGCTGAAATTTCACCGTGACCTTTTCTTAAAGCATTATAATCAAGTTGAACGTTTCCAGTTGTCCCACTAATGTTTGCCCCATGGGAGAAGGCGTCCTGCTTTGAGGGAGGATGTTTGTGGCGATGAGCTCGCCAGCCCTGGGAGCTCATGGCACTGGATGCCAAGTGCCTGCTGGGGCCAGAGAGGCGGGGGGCAGAGGGCTGGGCCTGCTCCCTGCCTCCCGCTGTAATGCAGCCAGGGGAGGGAATCTGCTGAATGCTCTGCATCTGCTACAGCCTTTGCTCAGGGCTCTTCGACACATGGATTGTAAAACACACACCGCCTGGCGTGTCGCTGGGCACCCGTCAGGCCTCCCATGTGTGATTCCAGGGTGTTGCAGTTGGCTTGGGCTGTGGGTTCAGCAGCTCCTGCCTGGGGGCAGGTTGGAGTTGGCTTGAAGGAACCTGGAACCAGTGGGGCTTGGTCCAAGGATGTGGGGCAGAGAGAGCCTTCAAAGTACAGCCTGGACACAGAGGAAGCCTTTCTGGGGAGAAAGGATGAGCTGCGTTTATGCTGCCATGTCTGCTAGACCCATCTTTCTTGGGAGGTCTTGGACTCTATGCTGGTGTCTTGTGATGCTCTGTCTGGGAGCATGGTGTTCAGCCTTCAGGCAACTGCCCCTCCTGTGTCACTTGTCCCTGTGGCTTGTCTGGCACAGACACTGGGGTTTCTGTGTCCCTTGGCCAGCAGTGGAGAAGGTGATACTGTTTTCCTTGATGGTGAAGGGGACAAATCCCACTTGATGTCCTGCTCTGTCTCCCAGAGCCACACAAAAGGGGTGACCCAAATGCTCCATGAAGGTTTTCCACCCAAGCACAGCAGTGTGTTTCCTGCAGGATTGGGAAGGTGATCCAGCTTACACTGTGAAGGGGAGATGTTTTTTGGACCCTTCCCCATTCAGGATGCTCTCACTGAGTTTGGTTCAAAATGTCCGTCACTTTCAGGAATGCTTTTCTGGTCCCCACCAGATTTTCAAAAGATGAAGGATGGTCATACTCCTCTGTGTGTGGGAGTAGTGGTGGTTGGAGCAGCGATGCTGGGGTAGTGACACAGGGGCTTCCAAACCCACCCAGGCACCCATGGGGCTGCAAACAGCCCATCACTGGCAGCGTGCTTCGGCCTCACCATCCTTGCTGGCTTGCAGCTGCCTCCCGAAGCAGCTGGTTGCCCACAGCCACATCCATGCGTGGGGCGAGCCCTTCTCCCGCTGTACCCAGCCGGTCCGTGCTTCCTGTATCCCAAAGCCTTTGTCCTGGGAAGCGAGGGTCCCCTCCGGCTGTGTGTATGTGCTGGCTCCGCTGACATTTAGCTCGTGCTGGCTTGCTACGATGCATATGTATGAGGAGCAGGCGGGAGGGTGATGGGGGGCTGGCCCCAAGACCCTGCAGACACAAAGCTGCTGCTGCTGCTGCTGCATGTGGCTCCAGGGGCTTGGGTTTTATTTTTGAATTTTCTCTTTGAAATGTTCTAACAATCCCTGTTCAGTTTTAGGGGAAGGCGGGCTGGCAGGGTGGGGTGCTGCTGCTGCTTCCCAAGGGCTTCCTTCAGGCAGCAGCTCTGTTCGCACAAGGCATTGGATGCAGCTGTAACTTTCCCAGCAAGGATCTGTTCTAAGCATGGAAAATTGAGTTCAGCACACTGTCGAAGTCTTGTATGAACCAGCTGCCATGCAATGCCATCAGTTTTTGCGGTCTGGGCAATGCTTGGGACCTCAGGAGCAGCACCATCCTGCCTGTGGTTGGTCCCAGACGGTGGATCGTGTGGTCCTCATGCTGTGCAGGGCGGGACTGTGTGCTGGGGGCTTTCGGGGTGTCACCTCCTGGGTGATCTTGCTTTATTCCGCTCCTGTATATACTTAGAGTGACTGAAGACATGATCATACCCTACTTGTTTCCTTCCTAGAGTTGAATGGTGCTTACTGGCAACCTGTCTGTGAACACAGTGTTGCCTGCTGCTGCCCACAGCTGCCCTTGGAGGAGGGTCCAGCCTTCATTCAAGGGGAGATAGCTGTGCATCCTGGGGCTGTGCTGTGGGCAGAGTGACTTGGGAAGCTGCTGCCGTGTGGATGTGGTCTGAGTGGTGATGCTGCCTTCCCAGGTTTGGATGCAGTTGTCCCATGTGATGTGGAATAGTTGGGAAATCAAAGCATGAGGCTACTAAGGGACATAGAGTGGAGGGCAGTGGTCTCCTTGAGAGCCCAGGGCAGGGCAGAGAGGTGAAGCATGGTCTGGGGAGCCTTGTGACAGGCAGACTGGTCTGGTCTGTGCATGTGTGTCTGCTTGGGCTGTTCTCACTCCCAGACATTAATTGCTTGCTGATGGTGCAGCCTCTCAGGACAGCACACCAGTAGGCCCTCCCCACCTCATTGCCAACCCCATGTCCCTCTACCTGGCACCAGCTCTGGGTGCCTTCCTCCCTGGGATGGGCAGGTGACACCACTCCCTCCTCCTGGGCAGGTCTCCCTTGCACAAAATGGCTCCCTGCCAGCTCCCCCCACTTCCCCTTCCTCCCCTTCCCCAAAACTTTCTTGCTCTGGGGTTCGTCGCAGAGCTGTCCTCCGTCTCAGTTGTTCCCAGCTGTCAGAGGTTATATATATCCGCTCTGCTCATGCTCATCCTCTGTAACCATTTTCTGCTACAGAATCTTCTGGCTGCTCGTTGAAGCCTTAATCCGTAATGCAGCGATCAATGGGTGTGCGCCTTTACCACTCGGATGCTCATTTTTTAATCCCCACTGCCTCCTTCAATGTCATCCCTTCCCATTTTTCTTTATAGAATTTCAGGTCTACTGTACCTGCTGATTACTTAGCGGAGACCGCTGGACATCTCCCTTAATTAATTCCATCGATTTCTCAAATCCCACAAGGTTTGGGGTCCTTAGATTTCTGAAGCAGCTAAATGGAATGTCTAAATTCCGACATTTTCCCTCTATAAATTGTTTTGCCAGGGAGACGCTGGGAGGCAGCGCTCCGGCTTTATTTATTTGGAGGCGATGTTAGCCCCAGAGCCTTCCCCGTCCTTGCTGCAGGTGCCGAGGAGGACACTGGGAGAAGGATGCTGCTCACCCTCATTGCCAGCCCATGCCCCCCATCCTAGAAGTGCTCTTGCAGACCCCCTGTCCTCCGTTGCCATGCATCCCAGCAGTAGCATCCTTCTGGCGAAGGAGCAGGGTGGGACCAGCCTCGGGAAGGGAATAAAGCTCCTGGAAAGGACTATTTACCAGTTGGGCCCTCGCCGCATGCGGCTGGGAAAGACTCTGTTGCTATGCACAGGGAGCTTAATTTTATTATTACTCTCTGCTATTTAATGTCTGTCTCTCAGGCAGCTGGTGATGTTTTAATGAAGCTGGAATTGCGTAGTCTGTAGCGCTGGATAATCGTAAGCTGCCGAGTCAGAATCAAATTAATAATTCATGAAATTAAAGTGTATAATTAATTCGAACTGTGCAGATGAGAAGGGACCCGAGTCTTTGGCCTGAAAGGAGCGCACGCATGTCCATAAAATGTGCATGTGTTGGTCTGCAATGAGGGGACATCCGTGCTGGGTCCATGGCAGACCTGCCACCTCTCGCCTCCCCAGCACATGTAGTCCTCCTGGCCTGTAAGGTGTAGAGGCTTGATTTTAGTTGGTTTTTTTATGGGGGCTTCCCCCCCACACTCTGTTTTCAGGTCAGAATTTATACACTAACATTTGGTCCAAAGATGGTGGTAAGAGATGGCTGGGAAATGTTGGTGGCCATGTCTCACATCAACTTGGGGAGGAGAAGCAAGGTGTGCCTTCTCCCCTCCATGCCATGTCATTAGCATTTCTGTGGTTGTATTTGCTTTCTCTGAGCTGCTGCAAAACTACTGGAAATGGAGCAACCACTGGGTGGTATTTTGAAGGACTCTTGCAGTAGAAGTCTTGAGGGGCTTTCTGGTCTTGAAAAGATGGAGAGGGTCACCTTGGTGGAATTAACAGTTACCCCACCAACATGGCAGAGATGTTTCCCTTGGTGGTTTCCCAGTAATTTGTAGTGCAAAGAGCAATGATGTGAGTTCCCAACCCCATATGTAAAAGCCAAAAGGACTCACAGAGATGCCATGAAGGATGTAGGCCTGGAAGTTTCAGATGTGCCAGTTGCAAGAAGGTAAGACAACTGGGCTGAGCAGCACTGGAGGTTTTGGGAGCTTTTATCTTTGTGTCTAGTTGGACCCAACAGCAACACTGCTGATCCATCTTGTAGGAGGGACTGACCCAATTCTCACATTCCTGCAGCTCTTTGCCAGGATTGAGAGGAGCGTTGGGCAGGTGAACAGTGGAGGTTTCACCACTTCACCCATGCTGTCCCCTGGGGAGAGGGGTCTCATTGCATCCTGTTCCAGAGTGGGACAGTTGAGGGTTGTCTTGGGAGCCATTTCTCTTGAGCCTTTGATGCACAGGGAAGGGGTTTCCTTGTGTGCACAGGGAGCCAGTTGAGATTGGAGGAAATTTGGATACAAGACATGCACAAGCTGAAATGAAACATCTACCTGAGTTTGAAATTACTGTCTTCCCAACAGCATTGATTTGTCCATGCACTGAAAACTTGCTTATTCACCCAAGTTGAGATGTTAAATATTTTGCAGCTTTGCAGGCCACATCTTTAGCATCTATGATGTGAGAAGAAGAGGGACCAACCAGGCTCTCCTGCCTCTACTGTTTAATCATCTGAGGTCATTGCTGCTCCTGTAGCAGAGCAATGTCCTGCTCTCTTTCTGCCTGGCCAGAGCAGGCTGTGCCTATTCAGTTACAGCTTTCCAATTTGTGTTATTTTTGTGCAAAGCAAAATGTTGGCATTGTGGATTTGGGGCGTGAATTTCTTGAAAACATTTGTGAAGGAATCTTTTATTCATACAAATTTAAATATTTTTTTTTAAGCCAAAAATCTGGCTGCAGGAAGATAATGTGATTTGCTGTAAATGCCATGGCTGTGAAGGATCTTAAGCACAAAGATGATGGAATATATTCTTAGAAAACTATTGAATGAAAGCAGAATTGCACTGAGAGGACAGTGTGAGTTCGTTTTGGGGGTGTGAATCAGGACCCCTCCCCACTTTTTTAAGTTGCCTGCAAAATCCTTTCCCTGTGGATGGGCACACATTCTTGCACCAGACACAGCCATCTTGAGTAGTATCCATATTTAGAGACCTGCCTGGATTGGGAAGGGAAGGTTTGGTGCATCACTTCAGCCTACCTCATTTTTCCTGCTCCATTTGGCGGCTGGTGGTCCTGGGAGGGCAGAAAAGCTGCAAATTCCCCTTTCTCCAGCTCAGACACGGAGGGCAAGGTGTGTTTGTGTGCAGACAGGCAATAGATGTCAGGTGGTCGGTGGCTGTTCAGCACTCACTGGGTTTCAGCACTACAGGGGATTCCTGCCTGATGCAGAATCAAAGCAGAGGTGGAGAAACCACCTTTTTTTCCTTCCAGGTTCGTGTGCACACAGGAAATTTGGAAGGTTGCTTTTATTTTGCAGTCAGAGGCAAATGTAGCTCTTTTTCGTGTTGCATTAAATGAGGTTCTTCAGATCACTTCCAGGGCCTGTTGCAGCTGTTGGCTTTGGCAATCCTGAATGGTTTTAGTTCCAGAGGAGAGACAATATTTCAGTACCGAATGGTTTTTAAACACTCTCTGCATAGGTTTTGGTGGCCTGGCTGCATCAGCCATCCACCCTGTACCGTGTGATGAAAAGGCAAGATACACAGGACCTTCATGCTCATTAATTGCATGCAATTAAGCTGTGAAGGTTTTGCAATACCTACCAAAATCAGGCAGTTGCTTTCATGGTTGCAGTTCTTCTTTTGAAATCCCAGTGGCATCTCCCTTCCTTGGTGAAATCTTTGTCCCAGGGTTTGTGGTGCTGGTGAGTGGCACGGTTTGAGGACCAGGAGAGTGTAAGATATTTTTATGAATTGTCCCCAGTATTTTTCTAATAGCTCAGAGCCAACCATGCGTCCTGGCCATGTGGGAGGAAAGCGTGAAACCGAGTCAGGGCAGCACAACTTGCTCCCTGAGCTCTTTCTTTCAGTGTTCAAACACAACAGGCTGTAGCCTGTTTCACTTCCCCGTTTTCTGCTTTCTCCATTGTAGGAAGAAAGGGAAGGGCAGGATTTCCCCCTCCCTGTGAGCGTGGCTAAACATCAGTAAAGGGCTCTGAGGTTGCATGGCACTGAGTAAATGCTGAGTGGTATTAATAATAATTTGCCCCTTTTTGCTAATGTGCTCCCCTTTGGAGTTCAGGTCTTTTATTATTATTATTATTACTGTAGCTGTTACGACACGGGACGTGGGGAACCCGAGGAGTGGAGCTGGCTGTCTCCAGTGCTCTGCCTCCATCCTGCTCTCTCATCCCCTCCCTGGTGACTGCCTGCAGAGTGGGTGGTTTATGTACCAACCCCTGAGCAGCTCCTGCTCCCTGGAGGGTGCAAGGGGGTCCAGCAGTTCCCTGGCCCCATGCCGGCTCATCCCCACCAGGTCGGGATGGCAGGGAGACCTTTGGCTCCTGGGTTAGAGCTGCTCTCTCCTCCTCACAGAGGCAGGCAGCTCTACCCGGGGTGGACTGGGAGGTAGAAGGGGGCAGGGGGAGCGGACGTGGGGGTGGGCACTCAGCAGAAAGGGTTACTGCCAAACACAAACAAAAACACGATGCAAATGAGCTGCTTGCAACAGGTAGCCTTAATCAGATGCTGTCAGATGAATTCAGCATCTCTCCGATTGTCGCCTGTACTAGCCTCCCATTCGGAAGCCCTCATCTGCTCCAGATGTGGTTTAATTTACTGCGACTTGGCTAATTACTGTAATTAAGGATTAATTACTGTTAATTACTTTCACATAAACTCAACGCCAGTCAAAGAGCGGAGCCTTATGAAGCCTGCCACAGCAGCGAACACAATCACAGCAGCTTGGGTGGGCCCACTGGGTCCTCGGGGCGATCCTGAGCTGGTACCCACCACCCGGCCAGCCCCTGGCCCTGGCCCTCGCCCCACGGATCACCCCTTTCCCGGCCCTCCCGGGGCTGGTGGGCAGGCATGGCAGGGCTCCAGATGGCATCCAGCGAGCCAGCCACCGTTATTATCGTTAATAATTAGGTAGAGCAGGGATTTGCTGTGCAAACCCTGGTTAGGAAGGGGAGGCCAACAGTGTCCTGGCAGGCTCCGGAAAGATGCAACGGCTTAACTACCTTCCCTATCCTCAGCCCTTCCCAGTGCTCCCACCTGCTGTGTCCTCCACCACCTAGTCCCGAACCAGGGGCCTTGCTGAAGACCCTTAATATGTGAGAGATGCAAAATTGTTATGCTTCCCCCAGCATGACGGAAGCAAAAGGTGTTATAGCAAACAAGGGAAGAAATCAACCCTGTATCTAAGGGAACAGGAGCCAGGAAAACCTGCCGTGGGTTCGGGAAAGAATGCCAAAATGATTCATGGATAGTGCAGTATGGAGTATTCCCATGGGAAGCAAGGGTCTGCTGGTGGCGGAGGGCCTGCCCTGCTTCCCTGGCTACCTTAGACTTGTTAGGCTCTGTATCTATTGGCCTTATTAGTTTTTAAAGTCCTGGGGCTTTTTCCATCACAGCAGAGGGAGGTAAAGCCTTGGAAGGGGAGACATGAGGTATGATGGTGGCAGCAAAGCCGGGAGCGGGCAATGCCCCATCCTCACCCATTGCCTGCGGCCCTGGCTTGGTCTTGTGGCCACGCGTGTAATATGAAGGCAGGATGGGGAGAGAAAAATCGGCATGATTAGATGGGTATTGTTCTATTAGATCTCTGCCTGCTTGCTGTTGTGTCTCAGCATTTGAAGATGAAACATATTCATTTAGCTCCCAGGATGAATGGTTTTAATAAGGGGAGCAAGATGAGGTGGGGTAGTCCTGATGACTTCAGAGACCCATCAACTCTCCCCCTAAGGCCATTTCAGTGATGACATGGGCCACACGACCATTAACGCCGCAATCAGGACAAGTTTTCCGTGTCCGTGCGAATCCTTCAGCTGGGAAGAGCGTGTTTTGGAGCCTAGGAGGAGATGTGTATCAGCAGTAATCGGATTGAGCCTGCGGGGAGGGCAGGCAGGGGGTGAAGCAGGGGCTCTGGGGATGCGATTCCCGGGGGTAGGTGAGGAGAAACAGAGATGCAGGCTGACCATCCATGGGGCTTCAGGGGTTGTGTTGCTAGCTAGTGTCTGCTGGATTTCCACCTTCCCAGCATCCCAGCGCTCTACTGATGCCGTCCTGATTAGGGGCTGAGACCTTGCAGCGCTCAGTAGTTATTTCAGCAGGATCCAGCGCCTCCCTCTGCCATCCCACCCGGCCCCAGCCGCTTCGCTGCCATCCGCCTCCAGGCTGGCCGTGGCCTGCTTAAGCCCCAAATCAAGATAATTCCCATTATCAGGAGCATCTCTGGGGGCAGGGGAAGGGGCACCATGCTGCTGCCGGTGTCCGCGTGGCCCGGCCTTGCCGGTTCAGAGCCGGGGGTGCGCGGGGGAAGCACGCTCCGGTGAGCGAGACGGGGAAGCCAGCCGGCGCTCCGGCTGTCAGCTCCGCTCAGCCCGCCTGTCAGGCACTGGGATGCAGAGGGCCTCATTGCTTTAATTGACACCTTCCCCTCGCATCCCACGCTTGGCCCATCCCAGCCCCATCCTTCCTTTCATCTTCCTTCTCCTCCCCGGGAGGTAGCAGGGTGCGGTCTGGCCCTCCTTCTTGCCCTCTGCGCCCCTGGAGCTGTGGATGGGGAAGGAGCAGGGAGACCAAGGATGGACCAGGATGGGATCAGGAGTGTGACTGGCTGGCATCCCTTGCATGCCAGTTTTGTGAGCGCTGATCTTCCCGAACATTGGAGAGTCCCCTGAGGATTTCCTTACCCCTGTGCTTTTCCAAGGCACTGCAGAAATGCCTTGTGGCAGCACTCCTGGGTAATTGCTGCCCATGGAAGGACCAGAGCCTGAAGACTCACAGGCTTTCTGGTCATGTCTTGCTGTTTTGGAGGCATCTCTGTGCACTCATCAGCAAGAAAGAGTGAGGGCTGGTTGCTCTGTGGAGCATGTTCTGGCTGTGCTGTAAGGCCTTAGGAAGCCCAGAGGAGAGTGTGAAAGATGGGGTGGGGTGGAGGAGCTGGTAGGATGGGCTGCATCTTTTCCAGTCATCTCTGATGGAAATCATCCCCAACACATCAGGGTGTCCTGCTGAAGGCCAGGAGAATTGGTTTCTTTCTGGACCACGGACAGGGTGGAGTGCCAGTGGCTTGGGGCTGCTTTTTCTTTGAGGAGACAGAAAAGGCATCTTGTTTCTCTCCCAAATGAATGGGAAGCAGCACAGCTCAGGTTTCTTGTCCATCAGGAGCTGCAGGAGCAGGCTGTGACTCTGCTTGAGCGGAACCAAGGCTTCCTCTAGAAGGTTGCTGTTTAGGGGAAAAAGTAGACCTGTTTGAAAAATCCCATCTCAGAAGCTCCAGGTGCAATGGGTACATTTAGTTCTTGGGCAGTTGAGACATGCAGTCCCTGGGGCTGCTGCTGAGACCAACCGTGATGGCAGCTACCACTGCTTGTGGCTTTTCCATATCACAGCCTTGGCTGCTCCATCCAGTGTCCCACAGCTTGCTCATTCCAGATAGCAGACAGGCTCCACAGTTGGTCCTTCTGTTGCATGGAGACTTCAGAAAGCTTTGCTAGGACCATGGCTAGTCCTGCAAGGACCAACCCCCCTTTGTCTGTGCCCTTGGGGAGCCTGCCATGCAAATGCAAACTAGCTTCACCTCTCTTCCCCATCTATCCTCAATGGGAGGTCCTGTGAACTGAATCACCTCCAACGTTCATCCCAGGCGGCCAGTGCAGGCAACAGGAAGAGAACTCCCATGGACCATGCTGTCTTTGCTTTCTATTTATTTTAAAGTTGGGAGCCCTTTGATGTCTGCCTTTGCAGCTCAGATTCTGCCAGGAGGCTCAGAGCAGCCTGTGTAATTAGCCCAGAAAAATGCCGCTTTCATGTGGGTCGGGGGACCCAAGCAGAGAAGAGATTTCCAAGGGCTTTGTTCTGCTGCAGAGAAATGTTGTTCAGCCTTTGGTGGGTTTTGACAGAGCTCTTCTTGCTCTTCCCTTTTTCTCCTACTGTGGGGTGGAGCTTGGGGTTTTGGCAGGGAAAGCACACGTGGCAAGCTGCTGCTCTATGGGAGATGGGTTGTTCGGTGCTGGGCTGGGGTTTGGGTACGTGCAGAAGCATCTTGTGCTTGAGCAAGGGTTCAGCCAGACCCGTGCTCCAGCTGGCCCAGGGGAAGAGAAAATACAACTTAGATATTGCAGGATCGCTTCCCACAGCTTCAGTTTTCTTCCTTATTTGCCCTAAAAAGCATCCAAGGCAGGCGCTGCTCCCCCAAGCCCTGGTGTCCCTGCCTGCAGGTGTTGCTGCTGCACGGTGCATGCCAAGGGTGTGAATCAGAGGGCAGTGATCCTTGCTGGCACTGAGTCTGTGTTCTCAGTTGTCTCTTGAGCCAGTGATTGCCAGGGGTTGGGTGGTGGTTGAGGATGGTAGGTCTGTGTTTGCTGTCCTGTGGAGGTGGTGACAGCCACAGCAGTTGTGCTGTGACTCTGGGCATCCTTTCTTGCACCAGAGGTTTGCTAAAGCACAGGAGGCCCTTTGGGTTGCCTTGGCATGACAGGTTGCAGTTTTCAGCCTCGCCTTTTACCAGCTTTTCCCTCTGCCCTTAAGTCAGCGGTGGCTGATCAGTGGCAAACAGGCCGTGTCCTTTCCTCCTGATTTTGGCTGTGAATAGGGCACTGCTGGCCTCACTGTGCTGCTGTGTCCACTGAACCTTTTAGCCTCATGCATCATCCTGGATAGTCCTGGATGAGACCAAGAAGCATATTCCTGTAGCTGCTGCTTTCCTGATTATACTTCAGTCTCTTTCCTGCCTATTTTTTGAGGAAGGAAGGTGTGTTGCTTTTCACATCTCTTTTGGAACCCACCCAGGCTGCAGCGGGATCAGCGAAAAGAGGCCAGAGTTGCACTGGCAGGAAAGGTAAGAAATGTCCTCCTGCCCTGGGAGGTGGATGCATTGGCAAACTGGTTTTCAGGATCCTGAGGACTTGGTTTGGGAACATATACATGTTGAGGTGATGGTGGGGGAGGGTGCTCTGATCTTCCCCATATGATAAGATCTCCCCACTTGTAAAGCAGCAAGAGGCACAGACATATTGAAAACTGAGCAGTGAATGGATTTTATTCCCCCCCACCTCCCCCCCCAGCATTTTCTCCCCTGGGACTTAAAAACCCACAACAAGCAGCCCCAACCTACCCAAAACCAATGTTAATTACATTTCTCCCCAAACTAGGGCTGTGCCATCTGCTGCAGCCATGGGCAGAGGTCTTACCTTTTCCCTGTTGTTTCTCATATATCCTGCTTAAAGACCTTGTGCCATGTTCCTGCCTAGAAGGGAGCCACGGGGCTTCCCTGGGGAACCACTTCCTCTTCCCAGATCTGATTCCTTCAGCTTTTACCTGGGGGTGAATGGATGCAGTGGACGCCCCCTGCACACGGGGGTGCCTGCACGTGCTGTGCCTGTGTACCTATAGGGTGCGGGTTATATATGGGATTATGGTGTTTAAATCACATTAATAAGCACACAGGAGAGTGAGGAAAATGGATCATTTATGGTTACGATCTGGCTACTCTCAAAATAGGGTGTTACTTTGACGGTTGCTTTGTCTTTGCTCTCCGAGCAATATGAAGGTAGTTTCTTAGCAACAAAACTGTGTTCGCAAACAACACCGGTGAAAAACAACCCCCCAGAAAAAAGGGAGGCAGCCTCCAGAGCACCGCTCCCATGTGTCTCCTGGCCATGCCACATCCCTTAGTTAGGTGGAGAATGTCTTACCGGACAGCAGGGGCTTGTCGGTGGTTGTGGTGTCATGCAAGCACTGCCCTGGTCCCCATTGGAGTGGATTGCTTGGGATGATCCCTATTTGTTTTGTATATGGGTAAACCAAGGCAGCTTGGGATGAGTGTTATGGGGTGATCTTTAGGTGACATGGAAGGGTTTGAGCTTCTGCTGAGTGATGCTTGCCACATGGTAGCTGACAGGCGCTGTCTTGGACCTCTCTTGGCCAAGGTCTTCTCCAGGGTCTCGTCCCTGCCTTTCAGATGGATCCCAGAAGGAGGGCAGGAGGGAGCTGCCTGCAAGCCATTTTGGCAGTGATTCTGCCATGCAATTTGGAGTGTCTCTCCTTTGAAGGCGGCGCTGGGCCTGGTGTCTGTGCTGACGTTGGAGTTCATGAGAGCAAGCGGTTCCTTCAGCCAAGTATCTGCCAGGCTGTGTCGGGAGAACTTTTATCATTTCTGTCACAGACATCACAACTCGCTTGTCTTACCATACATCTTCCTAAATGTGACAGAATATTCAGCTGTTATTAATTGAATACTCTCTAATTTAACTGCTTAGCAGGAGGGAGAGCGACTGGTTTGTCTCAGCACTGAGAGCTGCTGTCGGGCACGCAGGAGGTTTTGGGGTGCAGAGAAGTGATTTGGGGAGTGAAATGGGGCTTTCTTTTTTATACGCCTCCCTCCCCTGCCCCCCTACCCTGCATGGGCCTGATCCTCATCCTGCCAGGGAAGTGCTCCAGCATCTGCTGTAGCTTCTGGTCCTGGGGCATGTGGCCAAGCCCAGGCTGGAGATGCTGAGGGCATTGCTGCTTCATCCCATCCTGGCATTACTGTATGGAAATGGAGGGGAAGGGATATCCCGAGAGGATGGCCAGAAGCTGGTGATGCTCCCTGCGTGTCTGGGAGAGAAGAGTGTTATGGACTGCCTTGTCCCTTCAGGAGATTGGAGGTGACACCTGCAGTGTGTAAATCCCTTCTTCTCTGTGGAGCTGCTGGAAGCAGAATTCAGCCCCTTCAGTGGTCTCCTTGATAGAGTCACATGCCCATCACAGCCTGGCCATCCCCTCAGTCCCTGGCAGATCCCAGTTAATGACTTCTTGTCTTCCTCCTCCTCCTCCTTCATGTCCATGTCCAGAAGCACCAGAGGTGTCCCACATGCAGACTGGTTGTTATCATAGGGTTGCTGAGAAGCTCTGATCCTTCAGAGGACGTGGGAGACACCCCTCCTTGCTCTCACCTGGGCAGCAAGCTGGTGTGGGACCCATCCTCTCCAGCCACCCCAGCCCCTTGCCTGCTGGCACACATAGGTGCTCACATCTCCCTGCTGCTCTCCCAGAAAGTTCAAAGCTTGGAGTCAAGTTTATTGTTTCTATCTCGTTTATTTTAAGTATAGTTTTACACTTTATTATATGCTGTGACATCTTAAATGGAGCCTGTCACTCTATCTTGACTACTGCTAGGGGCTACAGCCACTTACTGTGTCAGGCTTTTCGGCAGCCCTGATTAACGATATCAAAACGAATGGATCCCGGCACAGGCACAAGCATGAAAATCAAGGGATGATTTGCATACTCAAATTCTACAACACATCGAAAAGCTACGGCCCGTGCAGGTATTGCACTGACACAGCTTATGGGTGCACATTCCTGCTGCCACACATCCCTGCCTGTATGTGCTAGCAAGGGCTGTGCACACCTAAGTCTATTTATTCAGTGTCTTCAGCCAAAAAGAAAAGCCCTGCCCTTTTTTCCCCGAGTTTTTTCATCTCCCTGGACAATATATCAATTAGGATAGCTAAATGGAATAATATTTTTTTTTCTCCTGAGCCTGTTGGGATATGTTGCAGAATTACCCAGGCAAATGCTTTTTTTCCCTGAAAGTAACATTTTGTTAGGTTAATTCATGCACTGGAGAAACAAACTTTCTGTTCTTCCAGTCCAATCTCCACTTACAAGTCAGGTTTTTGTAACCCTGTCATTGAAATGCGAGGTAGCCTACAGTAATTTGAATATTTCATTCTGCCGGCTGCTAATGCACTCTGCATTACAGATGGTACTTGCTCCATCCTTCTGGACTGGGTTCAATTATAAATGAAAGTAGGGAGCTGAGATTTGTCTTTTTGTCTGTGCTTAGTTGGAATAACACAATAAAGCTTGATGGGTAAGAATTCCTCAAGCTGCCTCTTCTTTGCTTGCGACGTCTCCGGTGTAACTTTCTCCTCTTGATATCGGATCCCGCTTGCCTTTCAAGTCGAGCCTGGAGTATTTGGGTTGGCAGTGGTGGGGTTTTTCACAAGTCATTTTTGGCTCAGTTGCAATGTGCCCCCTTTTTGGAGGCGCTCGGTTTAGTCCTCCTCTTTCTCTGTTTATTTACCAGGCTCTGCATCCCTTTTTGCATCCCAGGCCAGGAGTGGTGGTAGGAGAAGCCTACTTGGGCTAAGGAAGGAGGGTGCTGCATGGCTTTCATGGTGGTGGGGACTCTGCTGGGATGGTGGGGACATCTTCCCTCTCAGTGTGTTCCTGCTGACAGGGTCAATAACCCAGTCTGCAGACAGAGAAGAGTGATGGGGATGCAGGGCAGCCCTCCTCCATCCCTGGGTTGCTTCCATGGGCTCTTCCTAAAGGCCCTGGGAATAACAGGGCCCCTAGAGATCCAAAGAAAACATTTACCTCTGCTTTGTGATTAACAAAAAGGGGGGCTGCAAGCCTCTAGCCCAGCTGCACAGGGGCTCTATATTACATACAGATGCCTTTTGCGAGCTCCTTCCCCATCCCCGGCCAGTAAAAGCAATATTGCCGAGGGAGTCAGAGGAGGTGAGGGCAGGGCTTTCAATTTGGTTTTACATTTACAAGGACCAGATGGCCTCGCTGGAGATGATCTTTGATCTGGGACACAGCCGGAGTCGGGCAAAGATTTTTTTTCCTTTGCTCCCTTTTTAATCTCTCTGGTTCTGGCGGGGGCCTCTCACAGGAGCAGGGGGAGCTGTGCGTCTGTCTGTCTGGCCAGCGTGCTGTGGGGCTGGATGTCAGCCCTCCCTCTGCCCCAGGGCACTGCCAAACTGTGGAGATGGGCGAGCTTGGTGGTAAAGCCCTGAGCAAGGTTGTCCGAGGTAGAAAGCAGAGCGGGATCCTGTTACACCACCGCCCCGCAGCACAGAATTTTGCGTCAACAGCCTCTTGCATGGAATATAATTAAACACACACAGGTGCCTCGAAACAGAAATGCCACTAATTGATCCTTTTTAATTATTTTTCCCATTTTCTCTGGTGTCTCGCACCCTTCCAGCAGCACAGAGGTGCGGGGGTTCTCTGCTCCCATCTTGCCTTGCCAGTTTTGGGTTTCTTTCTCCCCCCCACATGTTTTGAATGGAGCGGGAGCGAAGGCATCCGATCCTATTTCACAAGCGCTTGGACTCTTGCAGCACTCTCCCTCCTGTCCAAACAGATCGTTTACAGAAGGGGCCTCTATTTAAAGAAGGAACTGAACGTTCGGAGCTGTTTTCTGGCCTTAAAACGCTGCCGACCGGCTGTTGCCTTTCAAAGAGTCGGGCTTTGTCTGGCGCGCTCGAGGACCGGGTTTGACGCCAGGCTCAGCAGGTCGGCGTTGGTGGTGCGAGGGACTGAGCATCGTGCAGAAAATGTGCTTGCTTGTTCACCTGGGATCATTGCATCGCAGCAGAGTTGGGTTCAAGATAGCATGTCTTAGCTACGGGAGCTTGATGGGCTGTCTGGGCTTGGGCAAACATGACCCCTCTGTGGTGTTGTGAGTGGGACAAGCTTGGAAACCAAGTGAACGGAGGAGGAGCATTCAGGTAGGTTTTGGTGGGATCTGTGTCTGTCATGGAGAGAGAAAGGCCTAGAGTCATAGCATTGTTTAAGTTGGAAAAGATCTTTAAGATTATCGAGTCCAACCATTAACCCAGCACTGCCAACTCCACCACTAAATGCCCTTAAGTGCCATATCTACATGTCTTTTAAATACCTCCAGGGATGGTGACACCACCCACTTCCCTTGTACGTAAGCAAAGTCTGCAAGGAGTTAGAGGAACATTTAGTTCTGGAGGGTTGTGGTACTTCAAAAGCACAGGGCTAACATGCATAAAGGCACCAAGAAGGCTGGCTCTGGCCCGACCTTTGTGTGACGTCTGTAACACTGAAAGTAGATGCCTGAAATTGTCCAGTGGCCCGATATGTTGCATCTAAATCGTGACTACATTACACCGCGAGAGTTGGAGTGTGATTTCCAATACCTTAGGTTGTGGTTTCTTCTTGTGCTTTGCACTTGACCTGTCTTCAAAGGCATGTAACCTATTTTCAGGGTTTTCATGGAGAAGGTTTTGAATTGCCTGCTGCCGTGGCTGGGGAGAGGTGGATGTGTGGAGGAAAGGTTTCTAATGCTTTTGGAACAGGTGGCTGTCTCTCAGGGAAGAGCAGAGTCGAGCCTCCACAAGGCAGAGACCCTGGGCCATGGCTGACCTCAGAGGAGCCGATCACCACTTGTACTCAGCAGTGGCTGCAGTCTCCACTTTGCCAGGGCAGTAGGTTTCCCACTGCAAAATCCATTCCTTATGGGTGGAGAATCCTTGCTTCATAGTTCCTTCTTCCTTCTCTTTTGCTTCCCTCTTGTCTGCGTGCCCCAAAAAAGGTGGCTGTTCCTGCAGCCACCTCCTCTGAACAGCCAGTCTGTCTTCAAGTGAGCAGAAGAGTGACAAGGGCCACGCTCAGCTCTTGGGCTGCATCAGGAGTTTGCTGCTGGAAATGGGAAGGTGGTTCTGGGCAGAGAGTAAGAGAGATGCCCATAACCAGGAGGTGGGGAGGTCCCTTGGCAGTGGAGGGGGAGCACATGGCCCCAGGGTGCTTTGCAGTGGGAGCAGTTCCATATCTGTCCCACCTTTTGTAAAGATGTCTGTCATTTTCTGTGCTGCCCACTTTGCCAGAGAGAAAGGGAGGGAAAGAGCAGTGTATTCTCTGTGATGGCTTGGCTCCGAGACTTGGAAAATCTCTCCTATATTGCACAAGATCCCAAGTCTAGCCCGTGGCAAGGCCATCAACTTGGCAACACAGTGGCAGCACTCTCAGACCTGTAATGGGCAAGGGATACCTTCAGAGTATTTAGCAAACCTGAGACTTGAGTGGGACATTGCCATCTAATGAGCTCCAAGCCAGCTTTCCTTGGATTGAGTCTCACAGGTCATCTTTTTTGAAGGATGGCAGGAGAAGGGAATCTGAAATGCAGCTTTTCAGCTTGGGCTCCTGCCAGTCTTTTTTCACTTACGACTTCCATGCCCCAGCCACTTTGTGCATCAAACAGCCGTTCGCAGACACAGTGTGTCCAGGGGAGATGACCTTTGGAGAGGGGAACAGGCTGGAAAGGCAGCTTCCTTCTGGGGGAAAACCTTTCTTTGTTTGTTCTCGGGTTTCAGGGCTTGGCCCGGGGCGGCAGAACTGGCACCCTTTTCCTCAGAGGAGCTCTGGAGGCCCCGGCTTCTCATTAACAGATTCAGCTCATTCAAAGGACCCACTTCTTTTCAGCAAGGAGAATTCATATGCAAAGCACCACGCAGATCCCAGCCCAACTGGCGTTCAGAAAGGGGGTTTATGGCTGGACCTGACCTGGGAGCAATCCCATCTTTTGTTTGCTGATTTGTTCCTGCAAGGCTTAGGGAGCCCCAAGTCTGCTCCATGCTCCAGGCATGATGAACATCAGCTCTGAGCCATCTCCTGGGGTGGGGGTGATGACTTTTTCTCTCAGTGACCATTTGTTCTCCTGGTGCTGCAGGGGGGATGTGGGTACATCACCCAAACTCTGCCAGGAGAAGGTAAGGTCCTGGCACAGGAGGTCCTGAAGGCACCAAGGCTTTTCTCTATGGTATATGTTCCTCCCCCAGCCAGACCAGCCCATGGTCAGTCAGCTGGGTCACATCTTCTGCTCAAATCTGGCCCAGCAGCAGAGCAGTGCTGAATCTCACTCTGCTTTCCTTTAACTCCTGCCACTGCTGCTCTGAGCAGCTGGAGTCTGGTCCTGGTCCTGATGGGATACAGGAGGGTGGGATGGAGGAGGCTGGGTGGCCATGCACAGACTCTCTTACGGTGTGGTCGGTGTGGCTGGAGAATCTGAGATGTGCTGCGTTTGCCTATGCAGATAAGGGATTGATTCCACTTCACAGCTCTAACTGGAGCCTGCTAATCCTGCCCTGCTGAGGAAAGGGAAAACTGTTTTGTGAGATAAGCCGAGTGTGGGATTGCTCCTGCCAGCTCCAGCATCACTCCCCAGCATCAGCCTGTTTCAGGGATGTGTGAGGTGCTCATTGGGATGGGGAGGGGACCTGTGTTCAGGCCAAAGCTTATCCACGCTCTTTCAAGGGCAGAGTGCCAGTAGGACAGGGTTGAGCCCTTGGTGCTCAGAGTCTGGCCCTGGGGTAGTGGGTTGTTTGCAGTGTCTTAGTGGGCAAGGTAAAGCTAGTTTGTCCAATTAGGTGGAGTTGTGAGGGTGTGCTGCTCCATGGGATCTGGAGAGGTGGGCTTGAAGCTGCTGTGACTGGGCAGGGAAGAGGTGGTTTAGCCACTGGTGGGGTGGTTGGCTCTGATTGCCTCGTTTTTAATTTTTACAAGAACTTTCAACCTGCTTTCTGCTGCTAAACTCTCTGCTTGACAATCTGCATGTGGTGCAGGAGGTTCAATCATCTCTGGCTCTGAGTGCTACCTGTCCCCAAATTTCAGGTGTGAAAATTACAGCTGGGAGTTTTGCTGCCAAAGCCAATGGGAGTTGACCACCAGCCTGCAGTGAAGCATCCATGAGGAAACATGGCTTGTGGGGTCAGGACTGTAAACAGAAAATGAGAAAATACTTAAATTTGATCCACAATGTTTCAGTTGACCATATAACTGGGCATGTGGGCCAGTGTCAGAAGTTTCCATACCAGGCTCAGTCATTAACCATGAGCTAAACTGGTCAGCAGGAGCAGGATACAGGGAAGGACTGTAAACAGGAGCTCATCTGTGTTCATTCAGCTTCCCCACGGAGTCACATTTCATGGAGAATCTGTTTTTCAGTCATCACAGCAACATTGCTCCTTATTTTTGTGGCTATTTTAGCTCATCGTCCAGTTTGGGGCTGGTATTCTTTTTCACCCCAGTGTGTTAGTAATAATTTTCCAGACCTTTTGATCATTTTGCTGCCAGAGCCTCACTCACTATGGCAGCCCGTTTGGCATTTGGGATGGGGTTAGGAAAAAACTGGTGCAGACTCTGCCAGCGCTATGAAATAAGTGTCTCTCTTCTGCAGCTTCCATGGCACATGCAAACTGCATCCTCCTGAAGTGATGGAGAGCTGCTGCTGGGAGCTGAGAAACTTTTTGACATGTGATAAATTCCCTTCTCCTGTTTCTCACACCCCAGAATTAAGGTTTGAGGGTAATTCAGCTTTTTTGCCTTTTTCTTTTTTAATTTGTGTTGGATTCAGCAAATAACTTGGACACCCCCACCACAGAAAGATGGGAAGTTACTGTTTTTTGGAACAGTTTGATTGGTTTGAAGTTATTTAAAAAAAAAAAGGGAGGGAGGGGACAAAATGATAACATGAAGTGGGAGGAGATTTCATTTTTGATTTAGGAAGTGTTACTGATTGATCTGAATTTGGGTTGTGATGCAGGTTCCCAAACTGGTGGTGGTAGGAGGGAGCTGGGGGAAGTGACACCACCCTGAGCATCTGATGCTTGTGCTGTTGGTCATGGCCTTGGTTGGGTCACCATTTGGGCTCATTGGTCACGGCTGGAGTTGTCCTCATGGGTTACATGGACCATTACTCTGAACTTACATGATTTGCTCCCATCTCTGTGGGAGTATCTTACCACAGTTCTATACACTCAAGGAGCTCTTCGCCTTTAAAAGCATCTCTCACAAGATAGTTTTAAGTGCTCTGTTTCCAAAAAGCCCTGAAAGACACTCCTGTGCTGGGAGAGGAGGTGGGTTTGCGATGGTCTGGGGTGGCTTTGTAGTGCTTCTGAGTAAAAGCCTCTTTCTTGATTTGTTGCTGGGATTTTTGATCTGTTTCATGATTTTAGACTGTGAAAACTGGTGGCAGAAACGGCCCATCGGTTTCACAGAGTTCCTTCTTTTTCTGGGAAATAAATAAATAAATAGATGCACAAAAAGCCATTTTGCCAGCTGAATTTTTCCATGCCTCATCTCACGGCAGCCTGTTTTGGAAAATCTGAGCGAAAATCTGTTCATCCATTTGTAAGTTCTGGAAAGGTTGGCGTGAGGAGGGGAACTTTAATGTCAATTATAAGAAAAAAATATGAGCTTCTCTTAATTCCTGCTCCCTGGAAGGGCGTGTGTTAGTGTATTTAGAAATTCCAGCTTCTATTCATGTTGGAAATAGGTATTTGCATTTTAATGTTGATTTTTCTCAGTGGCTTTATGTGAACATGGTGAATAGATCCAAACAAGGTTTAAATCCCTGTGATGACTTGACACTGAAGTGCTCCACCTTGGTTACCAAAGTCTGAGATTCCCATTTGAGGTGTACACTGTGTACTTTGCCAAGAAGGTGCTTACATTGCTGTGTCATGTGGACCCTTGACCTGGCAGTGTGAAGACTCAGTTAGAGGTGCTTTAGCATCCTCCACAAGGCTCTGAGAGTTTATTTTGACAAATAGGCAACTTCATGTTTAATGAGAGCGCTGTGAGGGTGGTGAGGCCCTGGCACAGGTTTGCCCAGAGAAGCTGTGGCTGCCCCATCCCTGGAAGTGTTCAAGGACAGGTTGGATGGGGCTTGGAGCAACCTGGTCTGGTGAAAGGTGTCCATACCTGTGACAGGGGGTTGGAATGAGATGGTTTTTAAGATCCCCTCCAACCCAAACCATTCTAGGATTCTGTGGTAAGATCCAAGACACTGGATTTTCCTTGGTGTGGAGAATTTACTGTTGCAGAAGGAAGTAGGTTGTAAATATGCTTGCACTGGAAAAAAACCAAAAGTTCAGATAGGTGCATGAAGTCTGGGGGCCTTTTTGCACACAGAAAGTTTGGGAAGAGCAGCTCAAGCCCATGGCATCATGGGTCAACCAAGGAAGCAAACCCCAACCCTCCTGACTTGGTTGCAGGTACACATATGAGCACAAGGAGGATGCAGCCAGCCACTGAGCATGTAACTGTCCTCAAACATGAGGCAGGTGGGAATATTCTTGTCCTAAGCTCAGTGCTGTTGATCTTCAGTATTCACAGTTGTAGTCTCGGGCTCCAGGGAATATTGAGATAGGCTTAAAATAAGGTGATTAGTTACCGGTTTTGTTAGGAGGGATACTTGCTGGCGTCACAGCCATCCCTGTGTTTGTTGGCTGTTGTTTTAGACCTGGAGGTGTAAAAACATATGTTTAACTAAAACAACATTTTCCAGTGAGCTCATATTGCTCCTGAGGCTGGGTCTCCCCAGGTGAATGTTGCCAATGGTGACTAAATTGCAAAAGGTTGAAAGAGGGCTGATGTTCCAGGTGTGATTCAAAGCTGGAATGGGCACTCTGTGCAGGAGTTTTGGGGTTCCCAGGGAGGAGCTGCCATGCCTTCCTTGTCTGAATCACCCTGCAGGGGCATCCACTGGTCCAGGAAAGGATTTGGGCTACACCTTGGGATGTGGGTTAGGTGTTGTTGTTGGCAGATGAGTGCCTTGGTGGGGAAGGAGGCATCTCACCCCACTTGTGGTTGTGTGAGAGGACAGCAAGAGCGGCTCCACCAATGCCCAGCATCTCTGATTTCCCCATGGGAAGGTCACACCAAAGGCCAGCTCAGCCCAACAGGAGAACTGTCTGTCTTGCCTCTCCTGAAACTGTTGTTGGGTGGGTTGTTTCCACCCCCCTCCAGTACATCTTAGGCACAGTGGAGGCAGGAAAGAAAACCCTTCTGAAAATCACAACGTAATTACTCCCATCTGCTCCAGCACTGCTTCCCATTTCTGCCTGCCAGGATGCTTGTCTCCGATGCTAAGTAGCACATTATTTTCGATAAGTTGCAATCATTTACTTGAAATCTCCTTCTCCTTTAAAATGTCCCCCTGGAAAGGCAATTCAGCAAGTTGGGAATGGGCAGAAACAACCACAAGAAAACTCCTTCAGAAGCAGCCCAGCTCAGGTGGGAGGGCACGCACTCCTCCCAAACTCCTAAAAACCACTCAGCAGGTTTCTTTGTAAGGTGGATTTGTTTAAATGCCCCGCTGCTGGGTCCAGCCCTTGGCTGGGGGTGTCAGCAAATGGGGCTGCAGAGGAACTGCCAGCTCATGTCATTATCAGGAATCTTAAGCAGGCAGTCACAGAAATTTCACAGGACTGCACTTCTGACTGCTGAAGTCAGTGGAGAACAGCCACACCAGCTCTGGGAAACCTCTTCCTTCATCATTGCAGCCTTGATTGGCATTTACAGTGTTTTCTTCCTCCAAGATGTCCCCCCCTGCATCCCTGAAGAGGCTGTTCCCACTGCTCCACCTTGCCTTAGCCCCTGCTGGTGTCTTCTGCTTGGTCTTTGGCTTCCACCCCAGTGGTCCTGGCTGGGATGAGCACACACACATGCAGCCTCACCCAAGGGGAGATATAAGGGTGAGAAATGGTGGGGGGGAGTGTGGTAGCACCACAACCTGCAGCCTCTTCTGAGGGCATATATCCCCTGCTGGGAGTCTGGCTGGGACAGCCCCCTGTTTCCCACATCGCCTCAGCTTGAGGGCACTACCTCAGTAGGATAAATTGCCCTTGATAGAAGAAAGGTGGAACTTGAAGGTTTGAGCATCCTTTTCTGAGGATACTAAATTTTCTAAATTTTCATTGCTGAACCACAGTCTCCTGCTGGGCTTCTGCCATCACCCCCAACATGTTTGATTGCCTTTGTAATGTAGCTCTTCCAGTGTTGCCTGCACACCTCTAATCTGGGGATTTTGGAAAGAGTGGGGAGCAAAGAGTTGCTAAGTGGAAGCATTTTGGTGTGGCCTTGGAGAAGAGAGGTGTCAGTGTGTTCTCAGCTCCTGTGCTTTTCATATTCCTCCAGGAAAATGGAGTAAATAAGGAAGGGGATGGTGGCATGGACAACCAGAGGAATTTGGTACCCTCCTTTGTGGATTTCTTCAGTCTCTCCCCAGCCCCAGGCCATCCCCAGGATACTGTCCATTCCAAAGACATCTGGCAAGGGCTCTTGCTCCTGCCCCATGCCCCCCACTCTGGCTGTACCTCAGGATGCGTGGCTGCCCCACCACCCCCACCACATGGGGACAGCAGGCACAGGTGCTGTGGTGTGAGGACACGCATGTGTGGAGTGCTGGCTGTCCAACTTATGTGAGCATGGACTGGAGCAGCTGTTCCTCAGAGATGTTGGTGGGAAGCATCTTGGAGCATGTGGAAGCTTTGGTGACTCAATGCAGTTTCCATCCCGCATCCCTGAATTGCAGGGCAGGCAAGGAGCCAGGGAGCTATTTTTGTCTCTGTCTTCTCACCTGCTTCTCTGAGGTCAGTCCTGCCGTCACCCCCCCTGTGTCCTGCACTGCAGCCACACCACCATCCCAAGACTAGGACTTGTCGATGTCCTCTGAACCCCGTGGCTGGGATACCTTCCTCAAGAGGGAGAAGGAGCGAGTGTGTGAGCTGGGAGCCATTTCCCAGCTGCTGGAACAGGTCTCTGTGACCCTGGTGGCACCCATGACCGGACCACAGGCTGGTGGCTCAGTGGTCCCCAGCTGCTCCTGCTGCTGCCATGGGAGGTGGTGACCCTGTGACAGCCACGCTCCTCCGTTCCGCTCCGCATCACCCAGGCGGTGCAAGTGGGGACAAGGCACATGGCTTCAGTTTGCTTTTAAAATGCATCCATATATATATATATAAACCATACATACATCATATTTGTGTGTGTGCATATGTATATATTTACATAGAAAAATGCATTTCGATCAGGGGGGCACCTGGGCGAGGGCCGAGCACCATCTAGTGGCTTGTGGTGCAGCTCCGGGGGCTGCCGAGCCAGCAGGAAAGCGGCCAAGGACAGAAAGTCTTGCATGAATTTTCCTCCCCCCGGCTGCCACTCGCTATCTTTCTTTTTGTTCTTCCCTTTTTTCCCCTCCTCTTCTTTAATCAGGAGCAGCAAATGGCGGGTCCTGGGGATGCCTGGATGCCTGCATGCCTGTAGCCCTTCGGACCACTAAGGATCTTTCTGCTTAATTTATTCTGTTTTAATCTGGTGAGAGAGCAGGGTCCTTTCACCATCAGCTGCCCAGGCAATACAGATCGGGTGCTGCCTGTACCAGCTCACCCCGAGCCCCCCAGCCAGCAGAGCCACATCCCATCACAGAGGGCATTTTGGAGGCTCAGAGCTGCCAAGGAGCCCAGCAATCGGGGCATCCTGGCAGGAGGTGTGTTGTAGCCAGGGACAGCACAGGGAAGATGAAAAAGGAGCTTTTAAATAATCATTTTGTCTTCTCCTCGGCTGAGCACAGCCTTCCAGGGATAAATAGGCAGCATCAGTCCTGCTTAGACACATTGGCCTTTCCATTTATTTACTCCCATGCCTTATTTCAGTCGAACAGCCAAGACCAGGCTGGCTCTACACGGTCCCCAGCTGGGTTCAGGTCTCTGCTGTGGGGACACATGTCCCTCCATTGGATGCTGGGAATGCACCCACCCAGCAGGTGCTGGTCTGTGCATGTGGCACAGGAATAAAGCTCATGGGAATATACAGTGCTTTTCATCAGGAAGCAGCTCTCTAAACATAAACTAATTAATCACTCGTGCCTACCTGTCAGGTCAATGATTCCTGAGATTTTTAATCTAAAAATATTTCCCTTTTGAAATCCAGATGCGCCTGTTTTGGCAACTCTGCTTTTGATTTGTTTATTTGAGAGGTTTTTTAATTTTTCTTTTTTTTTAACCTGTGTTGCTTTCTTTTTGTATTTGGGCTTTTGATGTGCTTTAATTTACTGATTTTTTTTTGTTCTGGAAGAATAAGAATTTATTCTCTTTTATTTTCATCGCAAGTTTCTCTCCCTGCTGTAGCCTGTCACCTTCCCTCTTCTCTTTTTAAGGAATTTGGCTACTTTTACTTCTTATTTTAGTTTGATGTCTGGACGGCAGACCCCAAACCATTTTCTTGATGAAATCTGTCCTCTCCCTTCGGATTTATTCATCGTGGCTGGGTGCCAGTGGTGCCGTGGGAAGCCTCCCATGGTGGGGGGAGATGCCGGTCCTGTCTCCTCAGGGCTCGACAACTGGCACTCTGGCTCCAAATTTGGCACTGTGCCCCCATTCCTCCATATAGAAACGATCCTCCCTAGCGTGGAATTATTTATTATTAGTTCATCTTGCTTGTTTTAGTCTTCTCTGGCTTTTTTCTATCTTTTCTTTCCCCCTGACCTTCCCGCCTTTGTTGACAGTGAATATTTTAATCCCCAAAATGCCAATAAATGTATGAATGAGTAAATTAATGAAATTGATGAATAAAATGTCCCTAAACCAGTAATTTCAGTAGACTTTCAGGCTTTTAAAAAACCCACCTCTTTTAAGTCTTAGCTAAACCTCTTAACAGGGTCTTTTACTTGAATTTTATACTGATAATAGCTCTGTATCTTTAGCTTATTTCAGAGTGAGGAAGACCGTACTCTTGTTGTTGCTGCAGTTTTTTAGCTGCTCTGTTTTTACTTACAGTTGTCAACCAATTTTCCACTGCTTTTTCTTTTTTTTTTTTTTTCACGTGACAGGGAGAATCACTTGCTCTTGTTTGTGCCATGGATTGGGGGGGTAAAATTCATACCAAGTGTAAGCAGCACAGCTTTATCAAAATTCATGCAGTGTTTCCCAGCCCTGCATGTGCAATGAGTGTGTGCTCAGGGCAGGGGGAGGTGTGTTTACAAAGTGCTTGGAGCTCCTGTGCCAGACGAGATGGGGAAATACAATTAATTTCTCTTAGGAAATGCCTTTTTTGTTCACCCATCAAGGATTTATTTTATTTATTTCATTTGTTTTGAAACTCTGTTTGTGTGCATGCGGAAATCTTAAGTTTTCCATCTGTTTTCAAACACAGACAGACCATGGAGGGGGACATGGGGAGAGGGCACGTAAGGCATCTCTATCCTTCAGACCTGGGACATCCCAAGCAGTTGGGATGCTCCCAAGTTGTTTTTCCAGGAAAACCCTTTCAGGAGAAGAACTTTTAGTTGGAGCAGTAACTGAACCAGGGAGTACAAAGAAGGGAGGAAAATTCTTTCCTTGGAAAGCTGCTCTGGAAGGACTAATTTATTGTTGCTCCTTTTCTCAGCATGGTTTAGACTTCAGTGAAACGTCTGGATTCTTAAAAATAAGGCGTTTTCCAAAGAATAAAATTTATTTCATACATTTTTTGTGTGTGCTCCCACTGCGTGGCTAAAAGCATGGCCTTCGAGCCCTCTCTGTCTGTATTTAAACAATGAGGAAACCGAGGCACCGTCAGCCCTGGGCTCTGTGTGTCTTTCTCTGCCATCTGGGGTTGATGTAAATGACATGTTGGGTGACATGAGAGGACCCCTGAGCGAGATGAGATCAGGGCTGGAGACTCCTAACTTCCCATCCCATGCTTGAGTCGGGATATGGTCCATATCCCTTCTGGCAGCAAGAACGGGTACATTTATTGGTTTAGTTTTTTTTTTTTTTTTGATCGGTGTTGCTAGTTTTGCTGCCTGTTTGAACAGAAAGTGTGGCTTTCTGGTTTAGGTCTGAGGTGAGCTTGCTGCCAGTTCTGCCCTACTTATTTCCTGTGGGAGGGGAGGGCAAGAGGTAGGAAGGGGAGCAGGGAGCTGGAGTGCCCCTGGGAGCCAGGCAGCTGCGCTTGGTGATGAGTACTTGGAGCAGACCGCCTGTTGGGTTGCCTTGTGGAAAGGAAGAAAAGCCCTGTTGATGGTCTAACTTCGGATGAGCGTCCCCTTCCCTGAATTAAGTCCTCTCCCCTTTGTGTCTCCTGCAGTGCTGAGCATCCGGGGAGCGCAGGAAGAGGAGCCCACAGACCCCCAGCTGATGCGATTAGACAACATGCTCCTGGCCGAGGGGGTAGCAGGCCCCGAAAAAGGGGGCGGCTCAGCCGCTGCCGCCGCTGCCGCCGCCGCATCAGGAGGAGCCGGCTCTGACAACTCAGTGGAGCACTCTGACTACAGAGCCAAACTCTCCCAGATCCGGCAGATCTACCACACGGAGCTGGAGAAGTACGAACAGGTAACAGGCTCCTTCGCGGCAGAGGGGTGGGAGGTGGTCGTGGGGCCGGTGGGAGCAGGAGCCAGAGTGGGAGAGCTGCCGTTCGGTTGCCGGCACGGCGGTGTGGATGAGCACAGCCTGGATCGCTACTGACATCTATTGTTAGGAGTGTATGGGCAAAGGCAAGTAGGTATTGGAGTGAAAACATGCTTTTTTGGGGCTGGGGGGATTGGGATTTTCATGCTGGGATGTGGCATGAGAACACACTCAGCATGGGTTGCCTCTTGGATTTTCGCTTTTCACTCCTCTCCCGAAATCTTGCCCAAAATCAGCCCCGTGAAGGAGCCCTCTTTGGCATGCTGGCCTCGGTGACAACAGTTTTCCAAGCAAGACCTGAATCAAAATCTTCCTTGAATGCATTTTCTGCTTGAAAAGCTCTTTTTCCAGAAAAGAATTTCTTTTTTTTCTTGCGGAAAATTATTCTTAGAAAAACTATTTGAGTCGTAAACGCAGCTATTGGTAGCACTGGCAATTGCATGAAGAACGTCACAGACCAACGCTCAGAACCGGTTCCTTTCAAATGTTTGCAGATGTTTTGCAGACCTCTCTTCACCACTGCCCTTGTGAGCTAAAAAATCCAGAGGTTGTGGTTTATGGAGCAAGAAGGCATCCCTCCTTTTTGGGTGTAGGATGGGCTCCACAGCAAGGGGCCAGGCAGGGTTTCAGGTCTCTGGTTTAGAGCCAGCCCAGCTCCCATTTTACCCAGCTAGCTGGATGTGTGGTGGGGCTGGAGGATGCCTCACCCCTTGAGGTGCCACACTGGCCAAGCTGAAGTACATTAGATGGGTGCCCCTGGGTTGGAGCTGGAGTCAGGGTGTCCAGGCAGGGCTCTGGTGTTGGAGAAGCCGAGCACCGTCACACCATGAAAGGCATTTTGGCAGAATATTCGATGAGGCAGAGAGCAGGCAGAAGGCTGGTTGGAAGGATGACCTTTGGTGGCTCTCCTCAGCCCTTGCTGTCACTCCCTCAAGGCATGGAGACAGGGTTGTGCGACAAGAGGGAGCCTCAGCCATTTCACATGGGTGAGAGTGGAGAGCACGTCAGGGCTCATCTTTCAGGCCCCAGGCTGAAGATGGAGAGAGAGACCTCATGTCCTCTGCTACCCAAGTCCAAGGAGAGACCCTTGGCACAGACAGGGAGAGGCTTCAGGGACAGACTTTCTTCTTGTTCCTCCCCTTGGGTGGGAATTTTGTTTATTTGCTGTTCTGATTTTGGTTTTGCATTAGTTTTGCTCCCCAAAGGGCCACCCAGGTAAGAGAAGCCTTTACCCAGCCCTGCAGGTTGAGCTGGACCACATCTTTCCTTCTTACAACCCACTGACAGGGTTGGTTTTGCCACCAAATTGCTTTTCATATGGATGTGCCAGTCCACATCTCTGGTGTCATCACCTGCAGTGCTGCAAAACCAGGGTTCAGGGTTTCTCAATATCCACCCCCCATTCTCCAGTCCCACTCTTGAGAGTTCAGTACCAGCTTCCCACAGCATCTGGCTGCTGCTGGGACAGCACAACACAGCACTGGATGATGATATTGCACCAAAAGCTTCTCCATCAGTATCCAATTGCTGCCCTCAACCTGTTGTTTGGGGCTTAGTTCTGAGAATCAGAGGATCCCATCATGCTCATGAGGTGCTTGTGCAGATGAAAGAGGGGGCAATGAAGTGGTCTTCATCTGGCCTCAAAATCCCTCTCTTGTCTGCTGGCTGCTCTCACTGCCCTGACCTCACAGCACAGCATAGGGACAGCAGGAGCAGCCAGACAGTGCTGTGCCAGCAACAAACTAATTGGGATTGTTACCTGCTTGCCCTTACTTGTCAGGGCTCCTGCCTTGCTCAGGCTTTAATTATAATCATTATTTACTTCTTATCTGATGTGCCAAGAGTGCGGAGCAGGGCCGTGTCTCCCTGGGACCTGTGCCTGTGAAGCACAGGGGGCTCTGCAGGACGTGGTGAGGCTGTAGGAGGAGGGGCAGTGGGTCAAAAGGTTCATGGTCCTTCATGGATAAATCTATAACTCCTCCAGTCACAACCAGAAAAATAGTGGCTGGGACTTCTTCATGCTTTACATGAATCCTAGGGCTTCACCTGCCCCAGCTCCACCTGTGATCCCCCTGAGAGCAAAGAAATGGACTCCTGCTTTCCCAGAATGTTTGTTGGGAATGTCATAATCTCTGTGTAGGGATGGTACCCTTTCAGAAGGATTTGTAACGAGGAGTTAGGACTTTTTTTCCCTTAGGAAGCCTTTGCTGTCTAAGAGTACTGTTCTCATAAATAGTTGGATGTTTTTCTTTCCCTTCTCCTTTTGCATACCAGAGAAAAGCTGCAGTCTCTCTCTGGTCTGGGGAGAGGTAAATCCTCACAGTGTTACAGGCTGTGCCAGCAGTGAGCCTGAGGGAGGGAGGTCAGAGGCAATGATAAAGCCCAGGAGCCAACAGGAAGGTTTGCCTTTTCTCAGGCCCTGTGCTTTGGAAGCACAGCTAGTTTTGCTTTGTAAGTTTTTTAATGTTCTTGCCTTTGAATAAATGTTTTTGAATTCTTTCCACTGTTTGGTATTTTTGGGGGGATACCTGCATATATCTTACTTTACATCTTACTTTACATCTTGTCTGCTTGGCAGACAAGAGAAATTTCTCTCTCCCCCAAGTACCAGCACACTCTGGGTCTGGGTCTGCCCTGAAAAACCCCATCCACTGAGGCCTCCACTTGGGTCCCCTTCCTTAGCCGTGCTGTCTCTGTCCCATCCTCGACGCCGTCGAATGACCTTCCGATCCTGGGGTTTCTTTTGCTTTTCTTGCCATCCCAGGCATGCAACGAATTCACCACCCACGTGATGAACCTGCTGCGTGAGCAGAGCCGGACCCGCCCCATCTCGCCGAAGGAGATCGAGCGGATGGTGAGCATCATCCACCGCAAGTTCAGCTCCATCCAGATGCAGCTGAAGCAGAGCACGTGCGAAGCCGTCATGATCCTGCGCTCCCGATTTCTGGACGCACGGTGAGTTCATCCCACCGAACCTTTCTCCCCATCCACCACTCAGAGTTGTTGAAACTTAGATTCCCCTCTAGATTCCTAATCTTTTCCTGCTGTTTCCATTGTCCCATATTTTTGATTTGCTGTAAAGTTACTTCATTTCCCAAGCTAGTTATGTGCAGACTGTGCCTTGGGCTTCAGCTTGCAACAGGGAGGAGAGGCAACTACACTGGGGGTACAAGGAAAGAGACAGCAGACAGATAATGCCTATGTGTAAATAGAACAGACTTCCCCAAGGACATATCCTGTGCTGCTTCCTCAGCAAAGAGCATTGCAGAGTAGCAGTGATGTCTTTGGTCACGACAGCCAGGTGTCAGGAGTCACCTTCCCAGGCAGAGGAGCTGGATGCCAGTTTTCAGATTCTTCTGTGAGCTGGAGGATACAGTGATAATTTGAGATGGAGAATTGCTTGCTTTGAAAGGCACTGAGAGAGGAGTCACCAGCAAGGTGCAGAGGAGAAACTTCCTGGCCATGAAGTATTGCACTCCATACTCCAAGGAGAGGGGGAAGGAGGGAGGGAAGTGGGAAAGTCAGAATATCTAAAATTGCATTCCTGGTTTTGTATCCCTGACACTGCTTCCTTTTCCTTCTATTTCCCCCTCTTTCTTCGTGTGAAGGCGGAAGAGACGGAACTTCAACAAGCAGGCTACGGAAATCCTGAATGAGTATTTCTATTCCCATCTCAGCAACCCTTACCCCAGTGAGGAAGCCAAAGAAGAGCTAGCCAAGAAATGCGGCATCACAGTCTCACAGGTGAGAGAGATCAAAGACTGTACTAATGGGCCACCTCAGTGTTGAAGGGTATTCCAGACCTCAGACAAGTCAGTCATGTCCCAGTGTTGAGTATTTAATTACTAAAGGAGGTTAGTACAAGTTAGTGAGAGTGGATGGGAGAGCAGATGGCATTTGCAGATTGAAACCATGGATGGAAAGGGAGAGTTTGGGAGATGGTTTAGATGGGATGAGGACTTCACGGAGTGAAGGCTTTGTGTGCAGCTGAGGTGTTAACAGCACAGAACTCTCTGTGGTTCCACCTAAAGAGGCAGAGTCTTCTCCTCAAGGAATTAGTGCTGTGCTGCCTTTCAAGAAGAGCTTGTTTGAACTGAAAGTCCATTCTTCAAGCCAAGGGATTAAAAGCAGAAGGAAAAGTTGTGCGGATTTTGCTTGATAAGGTAGAATGGACAAGTCCTGGTGGGAAGGATCTGGGTCAGACAGGCTAATGGTTATAGTTTGTGCTCAAGGAGGGTGGGCTCTCTCAGGGTCATTTCTGTTTTGCTGCAGAACATGACTTGCTTATCCCTCAAAAAGGAGCAGTCAATAAAGGCAGACTGAATTAATTCCATACATTCAGGGCAGCGACATAGTTTCTGGAGTCTGTAGCTTTGACCTCAGAGCTGCTTGGGGTTGTGAGCAGTGCAGTCAGTCCTTGAAGTGTTCAGCCATACCTTGCTCAGGCCTGCCCTTCTTTATTTCCTCTCATTTTGGAGAAAGCTGTGTGATTGAGAGCCAGTCTTTGTGGCCTCCGGTAGACTTGTCCTCATGTGAGCTTAGCGGTCCCTCTAGGCTCCCACTGCATTCCCTGTCTTGGGCCGCTTCCCGGCCCCAGGCACGTGCCTGCTCGTCGCTTGAGTAAACTGAAGACAGCAGTAGCATCTGGTGTCCTTGTGAGAGCATGTCTGCCTTCAGCAGGAGCAACAGCATCCAAGGGTAGGTGTCGTCACTGTGTTGAATGCCTGCTGAGTGACTCCAGTTGCCTCCCCTGGGTCAGCAAGACCCAAACATTGATTCTTCCCAGAGTTACCTATGAGAGACAGCACATATTGGCTTAAGTAAAGCTCCAGCTGTCCTGATGTTTCCTCTCTCACTTCTAATTCATCTGTTCACACTTGCAACTTTTCCCTTGCAAAGACAAAATGCCCAGGAGAAATTTTGCGCTTAGGATGTTTTTTTGACCGTATCAAGGCTGCTTTGTGCCTGTCTCCAGAATCTCCCTCCCTTCCTTGTCCAGAGAACATAGAAACAAACACACATCCAGATTTGATTTTGCTGGGACTAAGTGAGAACATGGGTCACATGAATCTGTGTGCCGGTTACAAGCAGAGTTGGCCTGAACTCAAAGGCTGACCAGACCGGGCAAGTTCTTTGCTTCAGAAGTTTCAAGATGAAGATTGATTGTGGAGTCCAGTTATGCTGTCTTCCTGTCCTGTGATATTCAGAGTTCACCTGCTGGCTCTAGCATTTGAAGCCAGAAGAGTGTGGTAGAGTGACAGCCAAATGGGAAGATCAAAAAGGAGCAGATTGTCGTGAGGGAGAAAGGTGGACCAAGAGGTGCTGCAAACAGCACCTGCTCCTGGTGCCATCCAAATGTTTGCTCGCAGATCTGTGGTGGGTGCTGATCTGAGTCTCTGCAGGTTATATTTTCTTCTCCTGCTCTGCAGCAGCATGGGGTTGGATACCTGCAGCTCAGTAGCAGGTAAATTGGTGGACAAAGTAACTTGTGTGTGGAAGCTGCTCTAGGAGCACTGCAGATAGAGATCATCACAGGAGTAAGCTTTATCGGTTTCAGTCATCAACACCCAGGCCCAAACAGCTTTCCTAAGATAAGGAAAAAGTCATGGGCTTCCAAGAATGAACATAAATTTTTGTCTTCTTGTCTTGGTGCTTGCTCAGTCTACGTGGAAGGGGGAGCACTGATGTACTTGCTCACCAGCAAGCAAAGGGAGAATGTCCTTGGAGTCCCACCAAAGGATTGATCTGCTAGCTCAAGATTACAGCTCCAAGCAATTCTAGGAGTGTTGGAACTCTTCTGTGAGCATTGCAGCATGCTCAGACATTTGTCTTTTCATCTTGATGAGCTTTCTCGAAGGCTGGTAGTGGCTGCAAGTTGTCTCCTGCTTAGAGACCTGCACATAAGAAGACATTCCCCTGTCTCTCTGTGTTCAGTGTTGTTGAAGAAGCTGAGAGCTGCTCCCCAAACTGTAGGTTGAATATTTCCCATGTCTTCTCTGAAATAGTTCAGTGTGATGTAGTGCCTGCAAGTGAACAGGATTATCATTATCAGCAGGTCTTTGGGCAAACACAGTGAAAGCATCTTCCACCCCTTTCCAAGGGACACTTGTTTCCTGGGACCAAAGTAAGGTTTTAGGATGAGCTCTGTGCCTCCCTCTCCAACCTTCCCCCAAAGTTCCCAGTTTATGTGGTGGCTCATGCTAAACATTGCAGAGTAAAGCTCAGCTGGACAAAGAACATCCACTTCTGGCATTGTGCACTGATTTCACTCGGATCAAATGAGAACTTCAGTGATACCAAGGCAGTTTTGTGTGTCAGCCAGGCCCCAACAATTTGCTGGGTGTTCTCCCTGAAAGCCGTGTTGGCTTCTCCAAAGGGAGAATGGGCATCTAGGAATCAGGGCTTCTGTCCCATCAAAGGAATACTAAGGAGGAGGAAAAAAAAAAAAAGGGTTCAAGAATAACACATACCTGTTTTCAAAATTCATGCTTTTTTGAATACATCTTATATTTTCTTGGGCTGGGCCTAGTGGTTCCTGTGGAGCATCCCATCTCCTTAAGTGGAACCAGGTACATCCACACAAATCCAGTGCTCCCAGGATGGTCCCATCACCTTTCCTGGGCTTGATGTGACACACATGGTGCTTCCTTCCGTGGCTAGGAAAACTGGGGAGGCAAATGCATATGCACTGCTTAACCTGAACTAATCCACCTTCCTCACCCAGGTGATCTATCCAGAGCTAAAATATTGATGTTTTGTCTTCTCTCAAACTTGCTCTAGGTATCAAACTGGTTTGGAAATAAGAGAATCCGGTACAAGAAGAACATAGGTAAATTTCAAGAGGAAGCCAATATTTATGCTGCCAAAACGGCTGTCACGGCTACCAATGTGTCAGCCCATGGAAGCCAGGCTAACTCACCCTCAACTCCCAATTCAGCTGGTTAGTTTTTATTTTTCTTTTATTTTGGGTCATTAGTGTTCGGGGTTTTGTTTGTTCTCCCCCCTCTCTCTAATCTCTCTCTTATTTTCTCCTTTTGGTTATTTCAACTTTTATTTTCTGGATCTGGTTTGCTCACTTTTGTGGTCTTTAAAAAAAATTAAAAAGATAAATGGGTTTGGTTGGGGGGTTCTTTTGGGGTGGGTACTTTATTTGCTTTGCTTTTTTCCCCCCCCTATTTTCTCAATTTTCCCTCTTTCCCTTTCCTGTTCTGTTTTTCATTGGAAAAAGGATGTGATCAGACCTTGTGACTATGTTGGGGGTTATATGCATGGATGGTAAACACAAAACCAGAAAAATGATCCTGAACTGTTGCTGGGATTGCTTGCATTTTTTGGGGGAGAGAAAAAGTAATGGAAAAGTTATTGCATAATGATTTTATTTCACTGGGACTGAAAGCATGAGTGACCCTAATGGATAAACCCCAGCATTTTTGGGATGTCCTAACTCATGCCATTTTGGGTAAATTTGTATCCTGTGATTTTCTTTCCATTGTGGTTATTCTTTGATTGCTTACGTGACAGTGTCTGGATCACCTGCAAGAGTGTGCTCTGTGTGAATTTTATTTTTCCTTTGTGTCAGTGCAATCCAGAGAAAATCGTGGGTTGTTCCCTTCCCTTTCCCCCTTTCCTTCCCATTTGCTGTGGTTTCCATTTGTTTGTTTTGAGGGTCAAAGGCACAGAGCACTTTGCCCAGATTTCAACTCCTCTGCTAGAGAACGATGCTTTGTTCATGCGTGGTACCTGCTGCAAGGTCGGCCGACCCAAAAATGATCCAAGACTGTGGTTGGCTGGTTGTGCTCTGCTCCCAAGAGCAATGGAAACTTGGGATTTGTTTAAAAGGAGGGGAAAAAAGTGAACTTCATGGGTGCCAAGTACTTCGTTATTCATGCAAATATCTGTGTACCTGTTTTCTTTTTAGGGGTGGGAGGGAGAGTGGGAATGTGCCACTCTTGTGCCTTTGAGCTCTGTGTCTGCTCACGGTGCCTTTTCCCAGGGCTTGTTGTTATCAGGTAGGCTAATCAGAAGAAAGAAAGGACTAAAGAGGATGGTGGGCAGCAAGATGTTAAGCAGACTATGTAAATGCTGGTTGCTGTCAGGACATGCTTCTGCAGTGAGCACAACCCTGCCTGTGTGGGTATCAGAGGAATCACACACCAGAAGCACCCCTGGGTCTGGAGGATTTGAGTGGAAAGTGGAGAGCCAGAGGCCAAGCAAAGGGAGGAACCAGTGGCCTGGGTCTCTGGCTGATGGCCCAAACCAATCCCACAGCAGGAAGGCAAAGGCAGCCTGTTACCCATGAGCTAATGTGTAAGTGGGAGTTGATTGTTCTGTGCTGGGCAGCTCCTGCACACCTTGGAGGGACTCACAGATGGCTTGGACAGAGCAAGTGGTAGCAGGCTTATTCAGCTGGGCAGTGGAGAGAAGTCCCTACACACAACCCCTTAATTTTCAAGGGAGGTGGTACTTGCTAAGGGTCTGCCCCCCGGAGCCACCAAGGCAGAGACTCACAGATCAGAAGTACTGCTGGAACACATCTTTCCTGCCTCCTCCTTGCCCAGGGCTGCCTGTTCTGGCTCAGATGAGATGCTCTGAGGGCTCAGGTAGATGCAGCAGAGCTCTGCAGGACAGTTTGCAGAAATTCTGTTCAAGTCTTTTTGACATGGGGATTGCTGTTCCCCTTCTGTTGTTTGAACTGCTGAAGATTTATCTGCAGTTTAAAAAATGTCATTATTTCCAAAGAGTTCATTCAAAATGCCTTGTAGGGTGTGGTGTCTTGATATTAACACTCCCATGTAGAAAAGGCTGGAAGGAGCTCTGCTGGAGAGGGTGGAATTGCATGTGTTGAGGGAGATGCCTGCTGCCTGGGATGCTGTCCTGTAGCCCACATCAGCGTGGACCAAAGAGGCACAGCTTTCCTTCTTCTTCTCTTTCTTCTACTTGAGTCAGATCCAAAGGTCTGGAATAGCAAGGGAAGAGTTTCAAATTGCTTAAGTGGGTTTGGATCTGTCCTGCATGTAGGAGACTAAGCGTTTCCCCAGTGCCTGCCCAGTTAAACAGTGCTCTGGTGCGAGACTGTTTCTTTGCCTTCCCCACAGGCAGTAACACGGTTGTTTCAGAGATAAATTGGCCAGTACCCTGCAGCAAACAGCTGAAATAATCCCTGGGTAACACTGCTCTTTCAAGGAAGGACAAACAGTCCTGTTATTAACAGGTAAAACTTGAGCTTCTGGGTCCTCTTTCTGGCTCACTTGTCTGCACTCCAGAATCATTGATCCCTTTTCATGTGCCTGATGTGTCAGTGGTGTTAAAGCAGAGCAAGGGGAGCTCACAGGCCATGGAGATCCTTCTCTGCTAGAAAAGAAGTGTTTCTGACCTGGCCTGGATCCCACCACCCTGCCTGTAGGCTGCAACAGTGGCAAAGCAGTGGGGAGGCCCTGCTGTCAGCACTGCAGTGGTCTCTGGGTCAGCTGGCAGAGATGGTGGGTCTGGGTGTCCCCGTATGTCCTCTCCTGAGAAGACAGCTGGAACTGCCTGAGGATTTTATCTCCCAGCAGTGGCATCCCAGGTTGAGATCTCCTCAGCTGAACCATGCAGATACAACAGATCATTCAGGCATCCCTGCACTGTCATGTTTTGGGACAAAGACATATCCTGAAGACATGTGGAGCCATGTGTTCTGCTTCATGTTGTGCTGTGGGTGCTAGCAGCAAGAAACACATCTGTACATGCTGGGTCTGAAATACCTCTCTGAGAAAGATTTGGAGAATGGTGTCCAGGACTGTGAGCCATCCAGATGTGTTGAATTCCTCAGTGAGGAACATAGAAATGGATGAAGAGGTGAAGGACCAAGATGGATGATGCCTTTCCTTTTACACCATGGATTTCTGTCTGTTCCTAGATCATTGGCTGAGACTTTGGTGTGGAAAGAGCCTGAACAAAGACAGGATTTTCTGGGAATTTACTGGACCTTCTGGTTTAAATACAGTGTAGGACACGTGGAAAGAAAGTAGGCAGAGGACAGGTCATGAGAAAGAAACAACCAGCAGTGTAGTCCCCGGAGGGCCATGATGCTGAAAGAGAAGGTGGAACTGGATGCAGTGGGACCTGGGACAGGAGCTAAATTCATTTCTGCCGTGGCTACGCAGGCCCATCTGTTCTCTGCATTGATGCCCATGTTACTGGAGATCAGTGAATGGCTACAGTCAGTCAAAGAGATTGGCCACACATTGACAAGGGCAAGGATTGCATCTGTCTGGCCATCTGGCACGTTTGAAGCAGGGTCCCCCATCCTCAGTCACCCAGGCCTGAATGTCAAACACCTTTTCATCGTGAATACACGCAGTTGGGCTTTATCAGCCAGATGTTCAAATAAGCTGAGATGTCTGGCTCATTTGGGCTAACAACTCCCCATCCTCACTTTGATTGCCTGGACAATCTCAGCACAAAAACCACATGGCAAATGAAAGCTATTTTTTGTGGGCAGACCCTTTTGCCAACCAGAGTCCTCAAGGGCCACACACAGGTGATGACATCCAGTGAAATCTTCCATGCAGAGCAGCCAAAATTGTCCTGAGCTGGTTTTTTTTCCTGCTTACCTTTTTGTTTTGTAAAAATCTTCTTGCATAGCTGTTGTCTGGAAATGCACTTCATCAGGAACAGATCTGCTTGCTATATCTTCTCTGCCTCTGTCCATTTGTGACCAAAACACAGCACTGGAGAGGACCCTGCTTCAGCAGATACTGTTCTGGTCATGGCAACACCCACTGTCTTGGGTGTTGGCAAGTGAAAAAGAATGAATGTCCTGCTGGATCATCCCTGGCTTTTAGGCCGGTTTTCAAACTGGGTGGCTTTGTCCTGCTGAGGAGCTACGTGGTCCATCGTGTTCTTCCCTCATCTTTGGCCATGGTAGAAACACAGGGAAAAGTTACAGGAGGAGTAAATCCTCTGCTCTCAGTGCATCTGTGTCATTGCTGTTGACTTCAGATTTGTCTACAAGACATGCCCAAAGTCAACTGCAGCAGTTCAGTCTGCTGGATCTCTCTCAGTGGTAGGTGGTATGAAGCAGCAGATGAGGATGGCAGCTCCAGTGAACACCATTACCCTGTTTGTTTATTCTTGATGCCATTTGACTTTTCAGGTACTATAGAGAAAAGGACTTATAAGAGGTCCTGGAAAATTTGAGGTGGAAATTGAGACCATCAGAACACATTAGAGAACCTGGATAAGCAGCTTTCTGAAGAGCTGGAAAAGTGGTGCAAGAAATAGCAGCAGTTAAACTTGTGAAGGTTTTTGAATTGGAGGCAAAATTGAAGTGGGTTTTAATCATCAGAAGTGTTAGGGGTGTAAGAAATCTCTTTGTGGGCATTGTTTTGATGTAGACTTTCACCCAGGGGTAAGATCTGACTGCCATTGCTTGCTTAAAGATTTCTAGCACTTCTGAAGCTGCTGACCTGATAGAAACTCAGTACTGAGGAATAGCAGTGATAGGTCTTGATGATGATGGGTTTGATGAGCTGTCTGATGATCCACTCCTCCACACTGCTGCGAGTCATGAAAAATGTTGGATTTTCAAGTAGATTTTTTAGTCTACACACAATGGCATCAAGGGAACTCCATGCCAAAATCAGAGCCCTTTTCACCTGGTTCACAAGCTCAGAGATGAGCTTCTCTCATTTGTTGCCTCTCAATTCCTGAGGAGCCCCAGACCGAGTTATGACCACCAAAGACTTGTGTGTGTTCAGGATGGAGCCTTTCAGAGGGATGGGTTAGATTTACAGCGGAACCTCCTCTAGTGGAAGATCTGACTTGAATTCCTGGAGGATACCTGAGCCTTAATTTTTGGGGCTGTTCACATTGCTGCCCCCATTCCCACCTGAGTGTGCCAGCCCCTCTTTGCCATGTCTCTGAGACTTTGGGCCATCATAATTTTCAGATGTGGTGGGTATGCAGGCAGTGGAGTGCTGAAGCAGCAGCGCGGCAGCGCAAAGGGTTCTGCAATTACACCTCTGATACAAATGCATCCATACATGCGGGGCCATTGGTATGCGCATATTTATCTTTGCATCCACGTCAGCGGCAAGACATATTTACCGTTTAGATATGCACATATATTGTAAAAATACCCCTTGCCAATAGCAGTGTATATCTTGTAAGTGACATTTCCAGCGCTCCTCATGATTTCCAAGACACCGTCGCTCTTCAGAACTAGAGTTTGTGGCTGTTTGTTTATTTTTATTTCCTCCCTCCCAGTCTCAATTTTATGGCCAGGTTTGTTAAGTTTCAATAAAATATCAGTTAAGTTTATGGCATTTTTATTTGTTATTGTTGTTAGAATTTTCTTCCGATAGGGGAAGGTGGGATGAAATGTTGCTCTGCTGGGGGCAGAGTGATAGCAGTGCCATGCCAGGTGCTCAGGGATTCCAGAGTTCTTTTCCTAGCTTTGCCACTGATTATTTGTGTGATCTCAAAGGTTTCTGCTCACCTAAAAAGAACAGGAGAATATTCTCTGCTTCTTGTCAGCAGTAGCTGCAGAGTCTTGGTTCTCAGCCAGTGCAGGAGTACAAAGCTGTGTTACCACCCTGTGCTTTTATTCAGGTGGCCAAAGCATTCACTCAGAAAATGGGGTTGAAGCATCTTTATGTGTGTGAAACATGCCTGTCTTCATGCTTAAAGTTGAGCACTGTCAGGGTGGGCTGTCCTCAGTCTGCCAGCTCATTTCCCTAGGTTTTTTGCCTTTAAAATAGCAAGTAACCTGAGAGGTTGGGAAGTGACAGAAGCCCTTTGCCAGCTGAGCAGAGGAGGCGATGGTTACAGCTGCCTTCTGACTAGTCCCCGTTATTTTACGCAGCGCTGTGGGATTGCTCTCTGGAACAGGTTGGGCAGGGTTGACAGTGAGCACAGACAATGAGCTATTCCTGGCTTCACTCTTTTCAGGCACTGGTGGGAGGGTCCTGATCCAAGACTCACTGTGCTCAAGATGAATCTTTCTCTTGACTGTCTTGGGCGTTGTATCTGGCGGCAATGTTTCTGTTTTCCTGCAATTCTGAGAATTGCCAGCACCTGAGAAAAGAGCCAATCACCAAGAGAGCAGCAGTGAATGTAGTGAACATGAAGTCTCCAGCATAGACCTCCCATCTGCTCCCTGACCTTTCCCAGAGGTGGCTTTCTTTAGAAGAGCCTTCCTGGTCCATATCTGGGGCAGAGCTGGGATCTGTCCAGTGTGGTTTTTCCCTCTCCAGCAAGGGGAGGGGAATTGCCAGGCATTTCTCAGAGCGTACGCATGAGCCATAGTTGGGCAATTCCACCAGGACTGTGGTTGCCAGTCTTCCAAGCTGGAAGTGGCAGTGTAGATGAGAGTATATTTGGGACTGGAGCTGAAAGCATAGCTGACCTGGGCCCCTGAAGTCTCTCCTTTCCAAGGCTAACGTCATGTATATAACCAAACCTTGCACGTTGAGCTGTCTCACACTTAACGCGCTGATCTGCACGATAAATTCTGAAATAATCCCATAAAACCTTTTTATTTATTTTTAACCCCCTTGCCTTCTTCCCTGCCTTCCAGTTACATGATGGGTTTGTTTCTCCCATTCAGTGGTTGAGGACGTGCTCACATATCTCGAAGCTGGAAGCAGAAAACCTTGTTCCTGCCAAGGCAGGATTTATTATTTTCTTTTGTGTTTTTTTTTTTTTAATCCTGATCCCACCCAGTTGTCTTCACCAGTTGTCATTTTTTAGCATAACATTGGCGACTGGTGCACGCAGTGGGGAATTTGCTTACAGAGCTTGTTCCTCTGGGGCAGCTGGCCCAGGAGGGCTGTGACACCCTTGTGTTCTCTCATGGACAATGAAAGATACTTGCCAACGTGATGGGCGCTGAGAGTCTAGACCAGCTGCCTTCACATTTTTGCGAATCTTTGCTCCTGGTGCGCTGCAGTTCCCACCAGTGATGAGTTCCTACTGTCCTGAAGGCAAACCCCATGCACCGCTTCCTTGCAGAGCTCGCTGTGGGTCAGCCAGAGCTCCAGACTGGAGTCTGAAATGGGATGGGGTCTGGATGTGTTCACCCCACAGAGAGCAGCACAGAGTAGAATTACCCACCCTGCTCTGAGCTTCTCAGCGTGGACTTGGTTCACCCGCTGCAAAGGCTTCAGCTCTCGACATCAAAGCTTGTCTGGGTAATTCTGTTCTCCAGTGCAGTCTGCTGGGTGGACACCTCCAACAACCGAGATCTTTCAAAGCTGCCTGAAGGATTTTGATGCCCTGAAATGAAGGGAAAGGGCTGTCCGAGTCCTCCAGGCTGTACTTTGTTTGTCTCAGTCAAAAGCATGAAGAATCCCTCCTCCAGCTGAGGAGCTGTTGAAGAATGTTCTTGGCATTGAGCTGTAACAACATGTGGCTTTGAATAACCTCAAGAGTGCATCCTTTTTTTTGCTTGCTCTGTTCTTCATACTACTAACCTGACTGTGTGTTTTGTTTTTGTGGTTGCTTTGCATGTTGTTCCTTCCTCTTGGCTGAGAGTCATGGGGTGGATCTTTTTCCTTTCTGTGATTCAGGTGCCTCACTCTTTCCTTTCCAGGTTCTTCCAGTTCTTTTAACATGTCAAACTCTGGAGATTTGTTCATGAGCGTGCAGTCTCTCAATGGGGATTCTTACCAAGGGGCCCAGGTTGGAGCCAACGTGCAGTCACAGGTAGGGACCCATCCGATGTACTGCCAGTGAATGCATTAGTGTTGGAGGAGCCTTTGATTGTATTGGCACTTCTCCCTCCCGTCTGAAAAGAGCAAATCTCAACCAGCGTAAACGAACCAACCAACACTTTAAAAAGGCAAACCAAGCCGAAAAACCAACCGACCAAAAAAAGCAACAGCAACAACCACCAAAAAAAACCGAACCAAAAAACAATCTAAAAGAAACTAAAACCAAACGCCCAACCAAACCAACAACCATGGTCTTGAGGAGACTTGCCCACACTTTGTGAATGCATTTGGCTCTGGCTTGATAGTCGTACTAGGAGGAAAGAAGGTGTAGGAGAATAGGCACAAAGTCAAACAAAAGCAGCTGAGGTTTAGGTTCTGCTTGCTTTATTCTTCCAAGGGAAGGGGCCAGATGTTTGGACTGGTGTCTCGTTTTACAAGGCTTCCACTTACTCCTTTGATGCCAAACCAGGTATCTGCTGAAAGGCAATATATGTTCAAATACATAGCTAAATTTTTTTTAATTTATTTTTTTATAATTAAAAGCCATTCTTCACCATCTCCCCACCTCCCGAAAGCACAGGCACTCACACCACCCATGTACACACCAACAGGAGAGAACAAGGGAGCTTTGAGCAGCATTGCTGAAACGTCAACCCGTGCTTGGGGCAAAAAGAAAGGATTTAAAGTAGCCAGGATCTCACTCAGATCTCCCACCTCCCATCCAATGTCCAGATGTGCCACGAATCCCTTTTCTGGCATCTAGGGCTCTGTTCTGTGTTGAGAGGTGACAGCCACTCTAACACTTCTGCATTGGACAAGGAGAGCTCTCTAAAGCCAAGGCTGCTCCCTAACGGTGCTGGACATGGAGCACGCATGTCATCTGTGGGCAATGCTCACCACATTTACCACTGCTGGGCTTGGGCTGGGGGAGGTGAAGGGAGAGGAACAGGGCACCCGGAGGAGAACTGCTGGTGCCTTTACCATGGTAGGTATATTTCCTCTCTGGGCCCTCTTCAGTGAAGGTGTTCAGCCAACTCCAAGGATCTCGTTCCACTGCTGTGAGCTTCCCAGTGCTTGGGGTCAAGGGTGGAAGGGGGTAGGGGTAGGAACTTGAGCATGATGGTGGAGTTGGCCACAACAATGTGTTCCAGGAGATCCCACCCCACGCTTGCCATGCTGTTCTCTCTCTCCACTCTTTTTCTCTAAAGACTTGGGAGCAAGAAGAGTATGACAGGGCCACCAGGGCAGGCAGAGGATGATGAGGGAGGCAGGAGCAGTCGGCTGGCTCGTCTCTCTCCATAAGACCAACTGTGGCTCTTTTTTATCCCTCTTTGAATATATGCCTTTGTTTTTATTACGATGATTATCACGATTATTATTACTGTTTGTTTGGTTGTATCTTGCCAAAGATAAATGGAAGCAGATTTGGCCACTAAACTTTCATTCACTCTAATCTGTGTCTTTGTTGTCGTTGGTCTGTTTAGGTGGATACCCTTCGCCATGTTATCAGCCAGACAGGAGGATACAGTGACGGACTCGCGGCAAGTCAGATGTATAGTCCGCAGGGCATCAGTGTAAGAAAAACAAATAGGGTTGGGTTCTTGTTTTTTGGGTTTTTTTTTCCCTTGTTCTCTCACTACCAATTATTTCAAACCCATAGGGCTCAGAATGCCACTTAGTAAGACTTGTCTTTGCTTTTACGGTCACCTAGTTTGTTGCTTCTGTATCGGTCACGCCAACGGCAGAGCTTTGCCCACAAAAAAAGTGGCACCAGGGCAGGCTTTGTGCAGGCAGCTGGCGTCTAGGACTGTCAGAGCCGATCAGCGTTCGCCTGGCACCTGCGGCCACACGCGCTCGGCCCAGAGGAGCTGCTAAACAGGTGACACCTCGTGTAACCACGGTGGGGAATGTCACCGCGAACGCCCTGGTCCAGAGGTGGCTCCACACAGAGGCCAATGGCGCCAACCCGGAGCAACCGTCTAAAAATAGCCCATCCCTGGCCGGCATCCGAAAGCGCGGCGGCGGCGATGGGGTTGGCGGCAATAACGGTCGCAAATAAAAGGAGAAAAAAACCCCACAGAGCCAACCAACGTCAACCCAAGAAAACCTCGCCCAACCGGGCTGGGGGAGGATGCGAGGGGGAGGGCGGTCTCTGGAGCATCTTCTCCTTGTTCTTGGGTGCGCTGGCGGGTTCTGACTAGCATGAAAATTCGTAGCGACAAGCTGTGTCGCACAGGGGGAAATCGATCAGACACACACAAGGAGAACCCAGTGTAGATTCGGGACAGCAATCCAACTTCATTTCTCAGATCAATCGTCCACTATCTCAGCGGTGGTGACAGCAAGCTGGGAGAGGAGGGCAGCCTGGAAAAGGAGGCTGTGAGCACCGAGTGGGTGGTGGCAGTGGTGTCCGGGGTGGCACAGAGGAGGGGGCAACTGGCCCTGGACATGACAGGCTGCCACAGCCCCCATCCAAGAGACTGAGCATTTGAAATGGGGTGGCCTTGAGCTGGGCAGGCAGGCGGTGGTCCTTTGAGTGGAATTGTGGTCCTGCAGCCAAGACCCCACTATGGTACACTGTCCAGTCCCATCACCCTCCCAGCCAAGCTTTGTGCCATTTGTCACCTGGCATGTGACCATCTTTGGGCCATCATTGAGTGATGGCCCCTGCCAGCGTGGGGAGGGGGCGCAGGGAGAGAGGTGCAGTGGAATGGGGAGCTGTGCTCCCCTCTCCTGCGGGCACCAGGGCTTAGTGGGCGGCCTGACGTCAGGAGGCAGAGGCAGGGAGGATTTGTGAAGTAATGTAATTGAACATGTGCAGATAATTATGTCTCATTACATAAGCCCCTTGCAAAAACGGCGCTTGGAAATGCCACATGAAAGAGCCTATCGTTCCGCATTAATTTCTCCATGCGCTGAATTTATTCCCTTTCTGGCTTTTTAATACTTTGAGAGTAAATGAATCGCAGGCTGATCATGATAAGAGATGATACTTTTGTATAAATTAAAATACCCCCAAGGAAAGAGGCTGAGCTGATTACAGTTGCAGTTGGCTTGGAAAATAACAGTGGCCTGGGTTAAGCCAAAATTTGGTGGGGGGGGAGAGTTGCTGCCAGGGATTACAACGAGGGAGGGGACAGCAGGGCAGAGGAGAAGAAAGAGATAGTGGAAACTCGAAAGCTGAATAGAACGAGAAGAGCTGTACTGGTGTTTCTGGCTGTGGTAATGGGAGAACCAGTGTTCCCATGAGCAGCACTGGGAACTGGTGAGCTGAGAGTGGCAGGGGCTCTGTGGTTCCCTCTGTGCTTTCCAAACAGGGACCTGGCATGTTTAGCACCTGATGTGTCTCTCAGGCTAGTTTTCAGGGAGGGCAGGAGCCCAAACTGGCCCATGTTGGATATTGTTAAGAGGTGGACTGGGTGGCAAAGGGTTTATGGCACAGGTTTCTGGGTAACTCCTTATTTCCCCATAAAGCTGTTGTGGCGTGGGGAATGAGGCAGGGAGCTGAGCACATAGTTTAGGAAGCTTCTTCTGGGTTTTCTCTCTGTCCGCAAATGTTTTGTTTCCCCTGTGTCCTGGTCAGTGTGCTCCAGCCTGGAGCTTTTATTGTCACTTAATGTCTTCCTACCCAGTGAGGTTCCTTGATGGATCTCAGTTTGTCCACCCTGAAGTGTGGGTGCCCTCTTGGAAGCATTTGTCCTGGACAAGGTCCTGGGAAACTCCTCAGTGCAGTCAGGGTGGCTGTCTTGTGGCAGACAGGGCTTCCCTGACTCTCCCTGAACCCTTTAATGCCAAGGAAGGGCAGCAGAATGTGGAGGAAAGCTGATTGTGACACAGAAAGCTGCCGTCCCCGCATCACCCGAGCATCCCCGTGAGCTGCTGGAAGGAGATGAGCCGAAACCTAGTCAAGAGCCCTGTCACAATGATGTCTGCACGGGGCTGAGGTTAAGTCATCCCCAGAGCCCATCAGCGCCAGGAAGTCAGCAGCAGGTTGCCCGGCTCCACCGCTGGAAACCTTGGCAAGGGACACAACACTCGGGGTTTGCCTTCCTTGATGGAGGATGAATTTTTAAATGCCTGTAAGTTGTGACAGCTGAGAAGAGGAATCTACCCAAAGCCCAGCTCCCTCCATGGCTCTGCTGCTCGGCAGCTGACAGGCCACTCCGCAGGGCAGAAAGGGCCAGAGCTGGTTCTGCATCATTAGCAGGATAATGGGCAATGTCCCAGCCATTGCCATCCCTGTGACCCGCAGGGAGAGGGAGAACAGATTCCTTCTCCTCCACAGGTGGAGACAGCACTGGTCACAGCAAGGGATGGGGATGCTCGTGGCAATAGAGGGGTGGTAGAGGCAGGAGCTGTCTTGAGGATACCCAGCCTTGGGTCACACTAAAAGGAAAGAGAAACTCCCCACATGAAATTAGGGTGTGTTGGGGTCTGAGCCAGCCCTTTTGGCAGACTCTGAGGTTGTAGGGTTTTGCATCATTAAGTGAGAGTTGTTAAGTATCTGGGATCTCTGGACAGTGTTTGTTGTGGGGGTCCACCTGGGTACCCTGAGTCTGGGGATTTCAAAATATTTAGATGCTCAGGTTCTGTTGGGTTCCAGTACAAGTTGGATCTTGATTGCCATAGTCCTCTAGAGGGTCCTACCCCGAAACATTTCCCTTCCTGCTGCTGCCCCATGACTTTAAATCCACAAAGTGTGCTAGTTCCCCCACATGGTAGTGAATGAGTGAACTGTAGTCACCTTAAGGAAAAGCCCTTTCAGAAGTATCTTTTGGGACTTTATTTAGTTTAATTTATAGATTGTTTAAAAGTCTAAAATGAGGGTCTGTTTATAAAGTTCATCAGAGTGTGAGTTTTTTTGTTTAAAATCACTGCTGTGCAGAGCTGTGCCTCTTTACAAAGCAGTGTGTGTGACAGGGATGGTGGTGGCTAGTGGCAGGGTGTGATGGCGAGTTTTAGATCGACTCTTGTCAGCAAGGATCACCAGGCACTGGTACCTGTAGGAGATGAGAGCTCCTCACTTGGGCTGAGACTTTTTGCTCTAAGAATCTGAGCCTTGGGAAGAAAGTTCTTGCTCTGCTCCTTAGCAAGCTGTGTTTCACCATCATAGCTAAGCTATGGTTCATGGTCATAACCACCAGCTAGGGTATGGAAATTGGTCTGGCAGGGCTTCAGTGCCCAAGCTCCATCCATCAGAGATGCCTCAGTGTGTTCTAATGACCAGGGATGCCTGGCTGTGACCCTTGGAATTGGATGTCTAGACAAGGCTGGATTCTCTGGTATGTAGTAAGACCTTAAGTGTATATTGTAATGAGGCCCTGATACAAACTCTTAAAAGCTCAGAGCTCTGAAACCTCTTTAAGGCTGCTCTATCTGTCAGACTTGACAGTATCTGGTGTGTTTGGAGGCTGACCTGGCACTCTGTGCCATAGATGGTGGGACAGGGATTTGGTCACAGAGGGTGGGATGCTGAGACAGCCTCCATGCGAAGCAGAAGGTGCCTTTAAAAATTGGCAGAAAGTCCTCTCCCAGCCCCATGTAGGAGGCCTGGGCAGGGAGCCAGCCAGACTTGCTGGAGGTTACAAAAATGCTGAGACCTGTGGAAATGGGCACCAAAACCAGTTGCTTCGGCAATCCATCACTGGGGCTCCAGGCCTGGACAGTCACCAAAGCCTTGCCAGTTCTTTGGCACCAAAAAGGGACATCTGAGGAGATGTCTTGGAGACTGTTGCTCTGTCTTTCTCTTCTGCCCCTCCTGAGGAAGTCACAGCTGTGTGCAGACGCTCCTCAGAGGATCCGCAAGGAGCAGCAGCCTCCTCAAAAGACTCCAGTGTCTTTGAGGGAGATTCCGAGCGATTTACTACACTCAGATCCCAAGGGATCTCTTTGATTCAGAAAGAGGCTGGGCTGTCTGGGTGGAATTGGGTGCATCGTGCATGTGGCTGAGTGAGTCCATGCAGCAACGGAGTGAACTCCATTGAATGAGTGGGGATGATGCCTGCCTGCCGTCTGTCTGCAGAAGGATCTGGCCTCCTTGTAGAGAGGGTTTGTCCATACCAGCATCCTCTTGACTTCCCACTGGATGCAGCCAAGGTGGTGTTCAGCCACACAAACACATGCAACACAGGAAGGCTGATTCCTAGACTGGAGTACTGTGGGGCTTCCCAGCATTTTGGGGAGAAGGGTGCTAAACACCGAGGCACTGCAGTCACTACCTGCAAGACACTCTCCCTCTCGCTCCTTCCAGCCGTGACTGGCATGCAAAAGCCTCACTAAAAATAGTTGAGCACAATAGGGACGGAGCCCTGCTCCACACAGCCCCCTCTGCTCTCCCCCCTCCTGCTCGCCGTAATGACCCTGCAAACACTAAATGGCATCTGAGTGCATTAAGCAGCAAACTCTCCGGTGACATAGCAATTACGGCTCTGAAATAGATTTGGTGCGTCACGGAAGATAAGGGTTTTGAAAGTTTCTGTTGTGATTATAGCTTGTAACTCCAACAAATAACAGGCTTGGTAATAAGAGGCTGCCAGCACAGCTATTGTGGTTCTCTCTCACTGATGGCACGTAAATTGCTATTAATGTCCTAAGTGTACTTGAATATGCCAGTCTCGGGGCGGTGGAGTTGGCTCTGTGTCTCTCTTTACACGGCCTGTCATTGTCGGGCTGATAATCTACAGTAATTGCTGCCTCTTGCAGCGGTCCAAGACGTGTAAGGGTGGATATTGCATCTCAGGGAGCACAGGGATGGTGGGTCGGGGCCCGGGTGTGGGTGGAAGCTGGTGGGGGCAGTGAGCATGGGGACTCTGCAGGCAAGGGGTACACGGGGCTGGTATTGCTCATGCATAGTCTGGTTTCACACTTGCACCCAAGGTGGAGTGGGGTTTGCTAACTTGCTAGAGTGGGACAGCCACGGCTGCCAACTGGAGCTTGGTCAGCAGTTGGGAGGGATTAATTAGCCAAGCACTGAATCAATGTCACAGTGAGCAGAGGAAGTTGGGTGTGACATCTGCTCCTCTCCAAAGGGGATGGCAGCCATGGAGGAGCAGCTTCTGTGCGCCGCTGGCTCCTGCCTGCAGCAGCCAGGGCCCTCCAGTAACTCTGCTTTTGAGAGGCTGGAAAATTTGGCTCAGCACCTGTTTTTAGAAGAAGAAACAAGTTGTCTGCCATGCTTTGATGTACAAACCCCCGGGTGGGATATGGTGGTGGCATCTCTGGCCCTGTGGCTTGGCTTCTCTCGAGGAGGTGGAGACATGGAGCTATTCTGGGGGACACAGCACAGCTCAGCAGTCCCTTGGGACCCATTGCTTGTTCTGCATGCTCATAGCACGTCGGTTTAGGTAACACCCAGGCTGGAGCTCTAGAGTGAGATGTTTGCTATTTTCCTCCTTCCATATGGGGAAGGGTCATATTTGGGGGTAAAAAAAACCCCAAGCAGCCATTAAGGGGTGGACTTTCCATGAGCACTTGCAGTTTATCAGACCCCCTGTTTTCAGTAGAATTGTTTCTGGCCCCATCCCTGTGGATGGGGTGGGAGCAGGGGGAGCCAGAAGGCAAATCCTTGCCTCCTACATTGTTTCCTGCTGAGGGAGGGGTGGGGGCTCTGAGGTGGATGGGTGGCCTGGGTAGTGCCGTGCCTGCCATGCCTTTGGGTGACTGACATCTCCGTGTCTCCTTTCCTGCAGGCTAATGGAGGTTGGCAAGACGCTACTACCCCATCATCGGTGACCTCCCCCACAGAAGGCCCTGGCAGCGTTCACTCTGATACCTCCAACTGATCTCCCAGCAAATTGCATCCCTGGCTGAGCCGGCCCCGGCGGGGGCGGGAGGGGAGGGGGCCTCTCCTAACACCGCAGCAGTCAGACTGGAGGTGAACCCAATCAGCACACACAAGAAGACTCCTTCTCTTCTCTTCTCTTCGTCGGGATGCTTTTTTCAGCCAATCTGGACACTTCTTTATACTCTCTTCCCTTTCTTTTCTGGGTAGAAGCCGCTCCCCACCTCCCCACCACCACCACAACACCACTCCCTTCCCCTCACCCCTTCCCACCAAAGGATATATCAACAGGTAGAAGGATTTTAAGGAGGAAAAACAAAAATCCACCACCACCACACAAACCACCCCCAGACCAGTGTACAGCCTCATGCTCGGTGTCTTTCTGAGGAGCCACGAACGTACCTCAGTCACGTCTCGCTCCCTCCCTGGCAGGCAGCCCCCAAAGCCCCCCCTGTCTCTCACGCTACCTCTCCATAGGGAATTGCCACCGCAGGCCTGCTGCCACCTCGTCTCTGCTGGCCCTGGCATCGCCTCCCGTGCCCAGCCCTGCCTTGGTGAGCTGTCCCTCGGGCAACGCATTGATGGGGTGGGTGGGCACAGCCCCCGTGCATGTAGAAGGAGCCAGTGTGCTCCCCTTCATTTCCAGTAGGTACCGGCACATTCCCAGCCCTGGAAAAACTGCCAGCAGTTCCTGGTCCCTGCCCTACTCTCCCACACATCCTGCTAGCTGCTGTGAGCTGGATGAGCCATGAAGCCCTACCGTCCTCCCTGCCAGCTGTTGGAAGGGAGAAGAGGAGGGAAAGAAGGGAGGCAGAGGCAGGTGAGAAATGGCCATCGCTGATAATCTCTGAACACTGAACACCTCTGTGGAAGTGTGTGGGATCAGACATGAACGGTCCATGGGACCCCAGCAGTTTTCCCACAGCACCTAGGGAGGCTGGCAATGGACTTTTCCTGGTGAGGAGAGTGTCATGGGGTGTTGACTCATGTTTCTGGGAGAGGAGGAGGTGGGTTCCCCAGTGCAGACAGGACCCGCAGAGGTTCGTGCCACCCTCTGCATTCCCAAGGCCCTGCTGAGCTGGCAATGAGGGACAGGCAGCAGGATCCCAGAGGCTGGATGTGGTGGATTGAGCATGTTGGATGCTTTTGGTAACAATGGCACAGGTTTGCTTGAGGGTGAAGCCCTCAAGGACAGGTGGGTGCTTGCCTTGGGAATGTCTTTCTGCTGAAGGTGCTGGTTTTATCCCAAGGGTTACTCTGAACAGTGGCCATGGGAGAAATCATGGGATTTTCTGCCCAGCTTTTCTAGTCCACTGTTCGGACAAGCCATGGTGGCTGGTAAGCAAGGCTTCATCCTGCTGAAACACCCTTTGAGGTCGCTGATGCTGTGAGGGATATGGCTTTCATGGAAAAGCAGGGAGAGGCAGCACCAGTTTCCCTGGGCAGCGGGCTGAGCTTTGTGCCAGGGCAGTACTTTTGGCCTTCAGTTCTTCCAGCGGGCACGAGGAGTCTGAGCCCACCCGCAGCAAGACCCTGGGTGTCACGGGGACTGGTGTGGGTGCAGCATATCTGGCACCTTGTGATGGATCCCAATACCTCTTGGCTGCATCTCATGCTTTTGAATGTCCATGCCCACCCTGCTTGTGCTGGTCGTGAGGTGGGAACTGCCAGCACAGAGCTGCGTTAAGCACGAACCATTGTAAGTTAAAGCTCTGCCAAAAAAATTTCCACCCTTCTGCCAGAAAAGATAATGGTCCTTGGCCTGCAGGGCACAGCAGTGGTGTGCCCACAGCTCTGACACGCTGTCACCTTGCACTGCAGAGGCTTTATGTGTCCAGCAGTGAGACACTTTCTGCTCCTTTCACATCCATGCTGGGAATAGGGGCCCTATGGCAGAGTGGGGTGTGACATCGAGGTCTAGGGCTGCCTCCCAGCTGTGGTAAGAGCACCGAGAAGGTTGTTTTTCTGCAAGGACAGCTGGGAGGTGCTGCCCACCTTCCCCAGCCCTGCACCTTACTGCTCTCCTCCTCCTTCTCCAGTGGCCTCCCTCAGTGCTGCCTTTTATCCATTTCCAGCTTATTTTACACGAAACTGTTCAGGCAAAGCATTTCAGGGACGCGGGACTGGGTCGAGTCTGTTCTCCGGAGCAGCAGCAGTGCCGTGCCTGCGGGAATGCCACAGTCCCTCTTGGGAACCAGCTGGGAATGAGCCAAAACCACTTGCTTACCGGAGCCAGTCCATGCTGGCACTGCCTTCCCCTGCCCTGCAGCCGCTGCCCCTCCTGCCTGTCCCCCTGCCCGTGGCACCCCCTGCCTGGGCTGGGCACTCTTTCCTCCACGGTACTTTGCAAATCACCTCCTGGGTTCCCCGGTTGGTCCCTCCAGTTTGCGTTGGCGTAGCTGCTTGCTTGCCTTTTTCTTTGCTTTTTTTTTATTTTTGGGTTTTGTTTCTCCTCCCCATTCTCCCCCCCCCCAACCGCCTCCCCTATCCAGCCCCAAGTGTTGTGGGTTTTTTTCTTCTTCTTTTTTT
>VXBX01008402.1:544981-555174 GCA_013400415.1 Scytalopus superciliaris
AAAAAGAAAAACCCTGAAAAAGAAAAAAAAAAGACTCTCTGTTCCGACCTGGTTTTGAAACTTTAAGCTTTTCTGCTTCTGTAAAGAGAAAAAAAAGGCCTCTGTCTTTCTGATCCCAATTGAGACTTTTATGTTCTATGACGATACTAACAAGGTGTAGGTTTTACAGTTTCCTGATTTGTACTGGTAATGCATATTCCAAATAAATAGTTTCTTTTGTTGCAAAAAAAAAAAAAAAAAATTCAAAAAAAAAAAACCTGAAACCAAACCTGGGGTATTTTTTGGGAGTCAAAAGAGGAAAACAAGATACGATGGGGGCCTTCTCCATGGGGTGCAGGGGACAGGAAGGTTTTGGGATGCAGTGGGGGAGTGAGCAAAGGTAATAAATACCCTGATGCTGGGTCCTGCTCCTGGTGGTGTGAGTGTGGGAGCTGGAGGGATGTGATTTGGGATGCTGCCTGAGGCACAGCATTTCTGGTCTGGTGCCTCCCACCGTGACTCAGTTTCCCTGGGCAGGAGGAGGCAAGTGCTCCTGGACACATGGATTTTTCCATGCAAAAAAGCCCCAAACGTTTTCAATCTTTCATTTTCATTGCTGGTTCACTGCTTTGTTGGACTTGTTAGTGCCCTTCTTTCAAAAAAAAAGCTAGAATGGGGATTCTCCTTACCACACCCAGGGCTGGGGCAGGGCTGAGGAGCAGGGAAAGGCTTTGTAGCGTCTTCTTCTGTTTTCCAGGGAGGGGTTAGTTTTAGAAATGGAAAAATTTGAAAACGTTTCTGAGAAAAAAGTAATTTTAATTTTTAAAATAATTTGCAATTTAAAAAAAGAGCCCGTGCATAGGATAAAAACCAGGACAGCTCTGTCATTTCCCTGGAGATGGAGGTATTAGATGGAAAAGGGGGCAGCTGGAGGGGGTGGCCACGATTCCCCAAGATGGAGAAAGGGGGCCTGTATCCCTGCCACGAACACCTCTGACACCCCACAGGGACCAGAGTGGATGGAAAGAATCCCCTCGGGAAGCCAGCACAGGGATGCTGCATCTCGCCTGGAGCTGCCGCCCCGCTCCCCCACGGATTTCTTGTCAATGATTATTCAATCTCCAGCCTGACCTTTCTCTTCTAAATAACACGGCAATATCAGCACGGGCCAGCCTCCAGCTCCGGCTGCAAATTAACTGTATCGCTCTCCGGCAGGAGACCCCAGGAGCTCCCCGGCCGCCGCGCTGCCAGACCGCCCCAGGAATTATCTCCCTCCGCCGGTGCTCTCCTAATACCAGTTTAAATATCATCTTGCTCCCAGCTGTTTCCTTCTAATAAATGCTCATCCCAGCTCCAAACACAGAAATGCTAAGTCTCACTGGGCCCTGGTGAGAGAACTGCCCCAGAAAGGCGGGTGGCAGGTGGTGATGCTGGGAGGGGGTGACGGGATGGTCTTTGAGCTGAGGGGTCCTGGCACACATCCTTTGGGTGCCAGGGTGGGTTTGCGCATGTTGCACCTCTACCAGCTCAAGTCTTTCCTTTTCTCTGCAAAAAACAGATGATTTTAAGGTGGGGAAAGGGCACATGCAGCCCCCCAGAGCGTTTGGGGACAGCTGGTGGGGTCGCAGCATCCTCCCTCCTGCTACCCCCCCTCTCTGGCCTGATTGTGGTTCAGAGAGAAACCAAACCCTCAGGATCCAAACTGGATTGTTTGCCTTTTCCTTGCTATGCCTTTCTCCCTCTCTGAATCCACACCTTTTTCCTTCTCCTGCCATTCGCTTACCAATAGAATCCCCCCCCGCCCCATTTCCCCGCATTTGGGCAACAAAAAATGCGTGCTTGCTCTCTGCATGAGGGCAAACCCCGAGGGTGGGTTCCTGCAGGTTTTTCATTTCACATTATAATACTTTAGACAAAACACTGGGACAGGGGGGAAGACATGGCATGCACTGACCCCCACAGATTCCCACAGCAGCAGCTTCAGAAGGCTTTTGGTGACCAGAAACCAGCAACTTGGTGATGTGTTGACGCCCTGGGATGCTCCAGGTCCCTCCCAAGGTCCCTGGGGCATGTCCTGACCTGTGCAACGCCTCTGGCAGGTTTTACTCCCCCATAGGCAGCTGCTGGGGTCCCCATACCGGGAGCTCCATCCAAGAGCCACCACCATCATCACCAGGGCAAACAGTGAGTGCTGGTGATGCACACCCTGGTTGTTAATAATCCTTCCCAACTAACTGAGGGGCTGGGAGATGTTAAAGTTACAGTTTGCAGTAAAGCCCCGTCCATTTGCTGGAGAATTTAATATATGGCAGAAGTTTCGCCTATAAAAGGTGAGGGTTATGTTTTCCTCCAGTTCACTGTGAGTTTATAACTTACGACCTCCATAAATGTGAGTGGGTCTCACAAGTCAGCCCATCAGTCTCTGGAGTAATTCTGCTTTGTAGTAAAATACTTTATTGTGCCTTGGATGCAGGCAGCCCCCCCTGCCTCCTCTGAGGGGTGGGAGGTGGTGGCTGTCCCCATGTCCCTCCTCTGCCAGCACCATGGTGATGGGGTGAAGGGGTGATGCTGCCCATCCTTTGGACATGCTGGGTGTAGGAGCTTAGAAAATAAAATGAAAATATTTAATTTTAGTAAAATAAAACTACAGTGCAATAAAGGAAAATAAAAGCATAAAAGATAAGATTAAAAAAAATAAGGTAAGATAAGATAAAATTAAATTAAGCAAAATAAACCCTAACCAAAATAATAGCATAAAATAATAAAATAAATTATCCTGCCCGCAGGCATGAGCTATTGAGAATGTGTGCTGCACCTTTTAATTATTGCTAATGAGGTAGAGCTGTAATAGCTTTATAGGGAAATTGTGGCATCCTTCTGTGTGCTGCCTGTGCTGGGGGTTGCATGAGAAGAGGGAATCCATGGATAGTGATGTGGACGGGGGTGCACGGTGCTGGGAGAGGAGGAGGATGGTGAGGAAGGAACCTAGAGGAGGGGGCAGATGGATGGCACAGAGGCAGGGCTGGACCAGGACCAAGTAGAAGAAATATATGTCAGAAAGGAGGAAAAAAGAATTAAAGTGGAATGTCGTCACTGCCTTGCCAGCTCGACTGTCCTCTGGGCCACCAAAACACTTCGTTCAGCCCCAAAATGAACCCCGGTTGTCCACAGCCATCGCTGGCCGCGGGCAGGGCAGCTGAGGGACGAGGGGAGAGCCCAGCTAATTAAAAATGCAAATGAAGGAAGGGGCCGCACGGCTGCTGTCGCCTTCCGAAGGTGCAAATTACAAGAGGGGTTTATCGGCAGCTTCTTATCTGGAGGCGAGTCCGAGTCCTCGTCCCTCCGCGCCCCCCTCGCAGGGTGGGCAGCCCCTGCCGGCACCGCTGGGTCAAACTAGGTCTTTCCTCTGCTTGAAAGAAACTCAGAGGAGGGAAAAGGTGGCAGGGAAAAGGATGGGAGAGAAAAAAGATTATTTAAAAAAAAAAAAAAAAAGTTTCCCTGATTTTTTGTTGGTTTTCTTTTTGTCCTCTTTTTTTTTTTCTTTGTGGGAAAAAGGTTCTTCAGAAGGAAAGGAGAAAAGAGGCAAGCTCAGAAGCAAATACTCACTAAAACAAATTCCACAGGACTGCCCCCTGCCAGTGGCACCGTGAGCCCACACCACAAAAACCTCAGTCCTGCTCCGTCCATCACTACCCGGCTTGGTGACCGTGCCCCCAGATATTCAATATACACTTGGAAACGCTGCAAAATCCCAGCTGCAATGCACACAGCGGGGAGAACAAAGTCAGGAAGGTGGCTTTGGGGTGACCCACACTGGCTGTGTCCAGACAAGATCCCAAGTGAAGCTGATCCCCCCCTCCCCCCGCCCCGACCCTTCCAAAAACACACAGATTTTACCCAATTCTCCTGGTTTTTGGAGCGGTTTGGCAGTGGCAGGCGGCGATGGCAGGGACCGCGCCAGCGATTCTCACACTCGCTGACTCAGCTCCAGCACAGCTCCCTTGTCCTGCTGCTAATTAGGCTCCAGCCTCTCATCTCGTTAATAAGCTTCCAGTTCATTTGCATACAAAAAAAAAAAAAAAAGGAAGAAGAAATAAGAGAGAGTGAAAACAAGCAGCTCGTTTTACCTTCAACATGTGGCTAATGCTTATTAAAATATTTAACCTTTTATTATGGCACAGAAGCAGCTGTTCCAGCAGATCCTGGAGCTTCTCCTGCCTGCCAGCCTCTCCCAGCCAGACCACCACGCTGCAGCGGACACCCTATGGAGGGTCCCCATCAGTGCCCATCAGCACACAGCTATTGCAAGCCCCCAGGGTAAGGGGATGATGCTGCGAAATACAGGGAATTTCAGCTCCTGAGCTCAATGTCCATGGTTTGCAGCATTTCCAGAGCTGGTCGGGTCATTAAGTGGGTAAATCCCATCAAGCATCCTCAAAACTTGGCCTTTGGGCCATGTGCAGACATTGCACAAAATGCCCTCCCCATCTAAACAAAAAGGGCCATGCTGGTGAGGTCCTGCTCCCACCCAGACCCCTCTCTTATTGAGAGACTCCCCAGTTGCGACCCCTCCTCTCTTATTGAGACCCCCCTCCTACTGAGACTCCCTTCCTGTCAAGATCTCCTCTCCTATCGAGACCCCTGCTCCGGATCCCCTCTCTTATCCAGAACCCCTCTTATTGAGTCCCCTCCTCTCCTATTGAGACCCAGCCTTTCCTTCTTATCAAGACCCCCTCTCCTATCAAGACCCTTCCCTTATCAAGAGACCCCTCCTCTCCTACCTCCTGAGGCCCCCCTCCTATTGAGATTCTTCCTCTCCTATCAAGACCCCTCTCCTATTGAGACCCCCTCTCCAATCAAGACCCCCCTACTTACTGAAATCCCCTCCTTTCTTATCAAGAGCTCCTCTCCTATTGAGACCACCCTCTCTTAACAAGACCCCCACTCTGGGGCTGCATTTCAGAGTCCAGAACCGCAGGGACAAGCCATGGTGAAGGTGAAGCTGCTGTCCCAGCTGTGGCCATGCAGGTTATTTGATGACAATTAATTAACCCGGGACTAAGAGGTTTGTGAGGGAAGCAGGGAGTGCTGCCTGGGGCTGGCATAGGAACCGAGGGCTCCCAGCTGCCCTCTGACAAGTGAGGGGCTCCGATAAACTGCCCCTGCTTCCAGCATGGCTGGGCTCATGGAAAAGTCTGCTGTGCTAAAGGGCTGGCAGCTGCACAGCTGTGACCTCTGTATGAAACACAAGGCATAAATATAATCATCTGTATGATGCATTTACATACAGACATGTATGGATTTGGGTAGAAGGGACCTGGACCTATGAATCCATAGGATTTGTAATCCTGGTGAGGCCAAGCAATGCATTTCATGCTTGGAAAAACAGGAGGGAAAAAAACGGAGGAGCTGCCACCATGCAACTCCCCTGGACACTGAGCCCTCCTGCAGCAGGGGCTGAGTGTGGCCAGTGCCATCAGTGCTGGGGCACCCACCCCAGTGTTGGCCCTCAAAGGCCAGGCTCCCTCCTGCAGGGTGCATATCACTACAGTGTCAGTGCTCTGCAGTGCTGCTGGCAGTGCAGAATTGCATGAAGGAGCACAGGGACAAGCCCTGCTGCAGCCTCCAGGCAAGGGGTTTGATGGAGGGGACACAGTGGACTTGGGAAAGCTGTGGCTGAGTGGTTTTGGTCATGCACTCAGAGCAATGGGGAGGGACAGATACAATCCGCAACTTCCCTTAGTGTGGTTGCTCTGTCCCCCTAATTACAGGCAGTGGTGGTGGCACTGAGTGGCGATGGCCGTGTGTGCCCTGGGGAGACATCTAACTCTGGATACTCCCAATGCTGCTCTGATGCTTCTGGTGGAACTCAGGCACACAACATGCCTTTGCAGCTCCTACCCACCAGATTAGAAGTACCAGACATCACGGCCAATGGGTCCCTCTGGGGTCACCCTCAGCTTGGTGGCTGGGACAATCCAGCCATGCTATCCCTACCCACCCTTCCGCATGTCTCAAGACATGTCTTCCTCCCAGCTGGAGGAAAAGGCATTAGAGGGGCCACCCTGGCTCACTGAAAAACAAAGTTAATTAACCTCTTTTTTTTTTTTTTTTTGCTTGTTAGTGGAGACAGCCTTATTAGAGATATTCGGTGCTAATGACGAGCATGCACTCTGCTCCCATGGAAAACTGCATTGAAATAAATGGATACACAGCTCAGCTGCTACCATGTCTTTAACCAGCGCTTCCCTCACATTATACAAATTTAATTGGCTCTAAAGTCCTGCTTGTTTTTCGCTTTTTGACATTTACTGACACCCCTCCCTCCCTTCCTCCTCATTTAGCCCTGGCTCCTTGCTCCCCTCCAGCTGAATGTGGGGATGACACGGCTTCCCCTGCTCTTGCTCCCACCCCCAACACCTCCCCAAGGTGAATTTGGGTCAGTTTAAAGGCAGGTAGCAGAACTCAAACTAGGCAGTCATTTCTGCTTGGCCACAGGTGATTTCTCACCATGGCATGAGAATTCCCTCAAATACCTTCACTCCCAGGGCAATACAAGGACAACACCCTCGAGTCTGTGTGTCCCAGAGCCACTGCTAGGAGTTATCCTTATTGATAGAATGTTTTAAACTATTAGAGGGCAGGTTCAGTTTAAATATTAGGAAGAAACTGTTTACTGTGTGAGTAATGAGGCACTGGAACAGGCTGCCCAGAGAAGCTGTGTCTGCCCTATCCCTGGAAGGGCTCAAGGCCAAGCTGGATGGGGCTTTGAGCAACCTGGACTGGTGGGAGGTGTCCCTGTCCATGGCAGGGGGGTTGGAACCAGATTTGGCGTGATCAAGCACAAACTATTCCATGTTCCTTTGATGCAGCCAGCAGGTCCTCACCCACGGCTCTCAAGGTGAGAGTACCAGCTCAACACACCCACATCCTGGGTCTTCGCCTTCACCCCTCGTTATTATAAGCATGTTCCAGCTGCCAGGCAGGGCCTAGAAAATGATGCTTTGCCAGGGAAGCATCCAAACTCCAACACTAGACCGGGCACCTCTGAGCAGCTAAGCGCCAACAACAACATCTCCTTTGCCTCCTTTCAGAAACCTGAAAGCTTGATGTGTGCTGGAAGGATAAAAAAACCCACCCAGGCCAGGGGCTGGTGAGGAGACTTTGAAGCTGATAGCAGCTGAAAGCTTGTGGGGAGCATCCCGGGAGGCTCCCGCTGCGCTGGGCCAGGTGCAGGGGTGCCCGCAGGCGTACCTGTCCGGGGCGATCAGGGCTCCGGCCTGTCTGCTGCGCGTCCGCTGAAGGTCACCAGGGCTGTCCCTGTCCTCGGGTTCTCTCCAGGCTGTGCAGACGCTGCCTTTTGTTGGGAGGTAATAGCTGCTGTGTGACTGCAGCAATAACTCTTCCTCCCTCGCCACGCTTTCTCGGCAGGATGGCTGTGGCCAGGGCTGCTTCTCCAGCAAGCTGATCTGTGTGCTCCAGCAGCCTGGCCGTTTTCACTTGGCTTTTTCCATCCTTCCTGCTGAGGGAGATGCTACCTCATACCACCGGAGCAGCAGCATGGGGAGAGATGTTGCTCCCAAGCAGCAGCACAGTGGAGGCTGGAGCATCGAGCCAAATGCAAACCAGGATCACACTGGCACTGCTGCAAAGCTGAGGAACAGCTTGTGTCCCACTGTGGCCCCTGAGGATAAGAGTATCAGGAAAGGGCACTTTGTACTGTGCCACTGTCAGAGCAGTGCAGTCAGCAAATGGGTGTGCTGGAGCCTGTGCTGTTGGCAGCATCCAAAAGAGCAACCCCGCCACACTGTACCACCTAATGTCTTGTACTGGTGACATAGGAGTCTTATCCAGGTCTTCCCTTCCACTCCTGGTAGGTGCTCAGGCACAGCAGCATTCTGCCCAGGGCACTGGAGAGTACAGACACCCAGAAGGACAAGCTGGTGGTCCCATGACTGTGCATTTGAAATCCACCTTCACATCCTGGTTTATTACACCTGGGCTGCCTCCCTTTGGCTTGGGGGACAGCAGAGACCAGCTACAGATGACACTGCCAGCATGAGCCCTCCCAACCCGTGCCAGCATAAAGATTCAAAGCCAAAAGAAATCTTTTCTAGGGGTTGTGAGATGGACCAGCACCCTCAGCTCAGGCACTGATTGAACTGCCCCTGATGTGGTAGGACAAATTTCTGGCCACAAATCCCCACGGGTGCTGCTACCACCCCTGTACTGGGCACCTGCATCTCCAGCAGTGGCCCCAACCCTTGGCAGCAGCGGGACGGCCGCTCTCCCTGCCCTTTGATCCTCCCCGCCGCTGACAGCTCCCCCGAGGATGTTTTGTTGGTGGTGTCACCCTTGACCATTAGCTCTTCACGCATGACTATAACGTGACATCTCTGATGCGGTGCCGCCAGCAGCCCGCAACTTCAGGGAGCAATTAAAGCCGAATCACTGCGGGTGAGAGCATCTTTGACTACACATCTCTATTGCCCTCCCAGCCCCACACCACCCCCTTTCCCCAAACTGCCCCAAAATACCTTTTTTCCGCCTCTTGGGTTGAGGTAATCAGAGGGAGGGGCTGTAGGATGGGCAACATGGATTTAGGAGCCAGGTCCAGCCCCAGGAGGAGGTGACCCATCCCTGGCTTTGGGGTTTCAGGGCATCCCAGCTCTGTCTTAGGGACTATCCCATCCTTGTGGGCTTTATCAAGATATTCCCTGCTCCTTTGGCATTATTATTTCAAGACCAGGGAGGTCAAGGCACTGGGCTTTTTATGCGATTAGCTGCTGAGATGAAAGTTAATCAGTTTTCAATTTCCATAAAGTACCCCACTGACAGAAAGATTAGTTAAACCTGCTCACGACTGTGGAGGATCACTCAGAAATTGGAAAGGGGTGGAGAAGGGGAGAGGGAGGCAGGTAGCAAGAGGGACATGGAAAAGGAGTTCCAAATTTTGTCTCTGAGCTTTGCAGGGGTCAAAAAGGCAGCCGGACTCTGCTGGCGGACCATAGGAAATATGAAGGGCATAGATACCTGATGAGAGAAGTGGAAAAATAAAATCCAGAGATATTTCTGGGGGCAGATCCCACAGAAAAGGTGTGTTGCTCTGCCGGGTCTCTGCTGACCCCTTCTTGTCCATTGAGCTGAGAGGGGAAGATGTCACCTCACCTGGCAATAGCACTCATGGCAAACACAGCCCCCAGGCTCTGGGGATGGGGCACTTGTGTTCTGACGCTTTTGTGCATGTGCCCCCCTTCCCAAAACCCCCTCCAAAGTAACACCCCTTCTGTGTGAGCCGGTGCAACCCGGGGGTGCTGCAGATCTGCCACGTGACAGCGATGGAAGTGAATTGCAAATGACATTTCATTAACGGCTTGAATAAAGCTGTTTTCCCTCTTTTCCGCTATGCCCGAAAGCGACGGTAATCTTTTCGCGCAAAGTGCTCTTCAAACCCCAACTCAACCCAGCCGAGCTGGGAGGCTCTTCTGGGAGGGGGTTTGCCCTCTGTGTCCTCTCCCCATCGGTTCCCGAATTTTGGGACAGAGCAATGCTCCTTGCAAAAGGGGAGGAAAATAGTGGGTGACAAGGCTTAGACGTCCAAGGAGGAACGTCCGTGCTGTGGACGGCGGCAGGAGAATGCTGCCAAACGCAGCTTTGGGCTCCCAAAATGGAGGGAAAAGCGTCCCAGCTTGGGAAAAGTGTCTAATACTTGGGACAGCCCAGCAAAGCACTGCTTAGAAACAGCCACGTGCTGCCAGGTCTCACACCCGGGGGTGTTCAGCACATGTTTGATGCGGGAGCCCGAGCACAGTGGAGTGGGGACACCGGGACATGGTCAAACCCACCAGGACCCCCGCATCCCGCGGATGGGGAGGAGAGGAGAGAGCTCGGTGGGAAGCTGCAAGCGCCAGCGGTCCGCAGGCTGCGCGTCCCTTGGNGTTATTCGGCTGGACAGAGGGATGTCTGGGCGAATCATTTTCAACGCTCTTCCATATTCATAATGGGCTAAATATAGGGGAGCAAAGTGGGACCTGGCGGGCAAAGCCCTCCCCGTGGTCAGAGCCGATGACTTCTCCGCCGAGATGAAATGCTGGCGTCAGCCCCGTCGCGGCCCCAGGGGCACAGGGAACCGAACCCCGCCAGCCCTCCGACCACGGCGCGGATGTTCAGGTTTTTTGGTTTTTTTTTTTTTTTTTTTTTTTTTTTTTTTTTTT
>VXBX01008402.1:558782-576784 GCA_013400415.1 Scytalopus superciliaris
GCGGAAGTACACATTAAAAACCCAAAAGAGGGAAAAAAAAGGGGGGGGGGGGGAAGGAAGAATTATTGGGAGGGGCGAGAAAAACGCCTTAAATCACCAAACTTCTCTCCTATTCCTCCTCTGCAGAAAAAGCAGCTCAGAGCGGTTTACTCTTCCCTTCTCCAGAACCATAGACATGTGTCCTCAAGGCTGAGGAATCGCGTGATGAATTGCAACAGAGGGAGGGGGTTTGCCTCTCGTTTTTCGAAAGCCCCCAAACTACGGGGTTTACATCAAGAAAGCGCTGACTCAGCTCTCGTGGTGCGGGGGATGCGGGATGCGGGATGCAGGCATGGGAGAGGAGCCACGCCGGGAAGTGAGAGCTGCGGACCAAAACCCTCCTGCGCTGGCATATATGCCTTTAATGGCAGGCTAATCACTTCTATAGATGCTGATTTAGGGTTGGGAATGTGGAAATCCCAGAGCTGCTGGGCGGGTTGTGCGTGGCTCCAGCTACCTCTAGTGGAAAGCAGGCAGAAGCGGCACCACGGCCACGTCAGGGGCTTCATCCGCTCCGAGGGGCTCCGGCTCCCCCTGCTTGGCAGACTTACTGCAATAGTTAGCTGCGAGAAACACTTCACCTCATCACTCTCAACCCAAACACAGATGTGTGTGCCTAAGTATAGAAACTGACGTGGGTTTGGGTGGTCTTTCTCTTCCAGAAATGCCAGGACCTGCTTATCCTTATGGCTGGGCTGGGTGCAGAAGCTCCACGCTGTTTAAGACCCCAGTGAGCTGCTCCCAACAGCCCCAGCATCTTGGTCATCCTCTCGCCAGCGCGGCCAGTGATTTTGCAAGACCACAAAGCAGGATCAGAGACCCATTTTTTCCCGGAGTGACTCATTTGTCAGGGGTCTGTGATCTCCCTGCAAGGTTGGGAGCAGAAGGATGGGCACCTGGAGTGTTCTGTGCCATCACCAGGCACTGAGACACAATCTCAATTAGCATTGCAGCCTGGATATAAATTAGGAAAATCAGTGTTTGATGGAGGAACCTTCACTGTCATCATTGCAATAAGCAAACACTTGCTGCAAAGGTGAATGGTTGCAAGGAGCTGCCAAAAACATTAGGGATGAGCATGACAAGCTTTCCTTTGCTGAGAAAGTGCTTCTATGGCATATCTGTGCCCAGGAAAAGGCCCTTTCACTGGATTTTCTGGTTGTAACCCCACAGAGATCAAGCCCACTTGTTGTTCCCTTCTAGCCTTGAAAGCTATCATATTTTCCACAAGCACTAAAGTGATTTTATTTAAAAAAAAAGAAAAAAAAAAAAGAAAAGTTACTTACTTGTTCACATGAATCCAGGAGATGATGCTTTCCAAAAGGTCCCCACATTGATTGCCCTTGACACCAGCAAAGCAGCAAGATGAGGCAGCAGCTACAGTCCAAGCAAAGGCCCCATGCCTTGGCTCCCCAACCCCACAGAGTCCTGCACCCAGAAATAACTGCTATACACAAGGCCTTTAACATTGTATTAAAAAATAAAATTATAAAGAAACAGAAATATTTTTCTGTACCTCCAGCAAGCTCTTGCTTTGCAACCTTGGGTTTGCCTGAGAGAGACATTTTAAAATAAACCTGGAGCAGGCAGCTGGGAAGAGTGGCAGCTAGTGGCACCCAAAGCAGAAACCACTTTTTCATGGTCTTCTTTGCACTGTCACCTGAAGGCAAGGGAAGGAGGCCATGCCATCTCCCCCTAGATCCAGAAGTCACTGAAAACTGTTGCAAAAAATGGTTAACAAGCTTGAAGTGTTAAGGACAAGTGGGGCTGATGGGAAGGATTAGACATTAATGAGAGCCATCTTCCAAAGCATCCATCACTCCACTTTCATGGGTTTCTTAATGTGGTGGGAACTCTGCCATGGCTGGATTCCTTTTATTTAAAGCAGAGATAAAAAGCTAGAGTGGTATTAATATTAATTAAGAGACAGACATTCGCAGAAACTTTCTTTACCCCACGTCACACCCAGCTCAGTCCCACTTCAGGGAACAACCAGATTTTTTCCAGAAAGAACTAAATTGTTCTGCAGAATTTATGAGTCTTTGTCACTTGTGCTGTGACTTTCATCCCACAGGGCAGGAAACGAAGGCTGCACCGGATGAAAGCTGCTCACAACCCAGTTCTCTGTCCTGGGGCATCTTGCAAATATTTCCATTTTTCTTGAAATTCCCTGTAGAATTTCTGAAATGGGAAAAGAAAAACCCTGTGCCGATGTTGAAATAAGGTCTTAATTTTTGAAAAGCAAGAAAGTAAAGAAGTCGGAGAGAAATGCTGTCCATTTGCACGATTGCTTGGGTAGACGAGGTGAGGGGGAGCTTCAGGCGTGGGGTGGGTGCTGCTGGATGGAGACCTGAGCCCTGCAGCAGTGATGGGGATGCAGCTGGTGGGACCTCCATGCTGGGATAGGGTACAGACCATGAGGACACGTGCAAGAGGTTTCCCATCATAATGAGGTGCTGGGCCCACTGCAAGTCATCCCATGGTTCTCACTGGCTGTGAGAAGGTTGATTCCCAATTCCCTTGGAACACCAGGTTTCAGTTGATGGGTGTCAAGGTCTCCCAGCCCTAGTCAAAGGCTTCACTTTTAGCTGCTGTTTGTCTCTTTGGGACTTTGTCCAACTTTGTCCTTGATTTGTGCAAAATTGCCTTCCCAGGCAAATACTGTCTGAGGCAGCCATCTCTGGGATGAGAGTGGGTAAGCTGAGGAGCTGCAGCTGGGAATTTTTTAAATGAAATGACACCTTGGAAGCACATGGGCAGACATGCCATGCCTGCATCACTGACAACAGATGGAGGACAGCAAGGACAGGAGATGCCCTTCTCCACGAGAGCACCACCAAGCCTCCATCACCTTTCCTGATTTTCTGTATCGAGCTTAAAAGAAGCTGGAAAGCAGAAGGCAATGGCTGAGGCTGGCACAGGCTCCAGGTGTCCAGAGGCTGTGGGGTGTCCTCTACAAAGCCAGGTTTGCCAAATCTGCAGGCAAGCCACACAAAATCCATCACAGGGGAGAATTAGGCTAGAAAGTGGGTAACATTCTGGTGCCCTCATTCCTGCTTGGTGTGACCCCTCCTGAGAGCCACTGAGGCTGCAGGACCCCAAGGGCAGCATGAATCAGCACTGAGAGAGCTCTGCAGCATGGGTGGCTAAGTCGGAAATGAGCTGTCTTATAATAAAAAGAGAAAGAAAGGCCAGAGAGCTAATTAGTTAAGTGAGCTGAGGATTTTAGGTGACAAACCTGCTGGATGCTGTAAGGCAGAGCTAGTCCCTGTGTTGATTAAAGGGGATGGAATAAGGGCCAGGCTGGGGGAGAAGCAAAGGCAGAACAAGCTCATGTGAAACAGGGAAGCTGAGGCAGACAGGCAGGCTTGCCTCACCTGGGCTAACCAGGGTTAGCATTCCACACTCTCCATGTTTAAGGGATGAGAGAGCAGGAATGCACAGGTTACAAGAAACCAGGCTGGCAAACATGATGGCAGAATCCTGCCCAGGCAGGGCCAGCAGAGTCTGAGGGAATGGGAACTCTGGACTGGTTGGAGGTCCTCTCCCTTCTCTTGCCCTCAGTCAGGGACCAGCAGCCCCAGAGCAGGCAGAGAAGCAAGGATGCACCACTGCCTAATTTTACCCTCTGTCTCCTTGATTGCCAGCTTCAGAAATAAAAAATGGGAAGGAAAAAAATAATAAATAAAGACTTGTAACCTTCTGGAAAACTTTTGGCTGCTGAAGTAATGCATGCACGAAAGAAATATAAATAAAAATAACCAGCTCGATTGGGGAGTACACAATGAATTTGCAGTGGGGGAAAGGAAATTCCATGGTCAGTGAGAAAGAACAGGGCTGTGGGTGGGTTGGTGGGCTCCTCTGCAGCCCCTCAGGCAAGGGCACAGCCCCAGGTCGCAGCCCTCCTGTCCTGTCTGTCGTTCGGGGCTCGGCCACGAGGTGGAGGCTTCTGCCTGCAGAGAGGAGCGGGGCAGACCTGCGGAGGCCCCACAGAGGTCCCCAGCGAGTTGTGGTGTCCCCGTCTCCTGGGGACACGGCGGGGCTGCCCAGGCACTGCGGTGCTTTGGGGCCGGACTGAGACCTGGCTCCGGAGCATCCCCGAAGGTGGCCGCTGCATCCTCATGCTCTATCCCTGAAGCCTGGTCACCACCGGGGTTTGCTGCAAAATATAGTACTTCAGTTCGGTGGAAAACTCGATGGAGTAAACAGATAGGAGGGGACTTCTTCCCCCCTTCCGCAGAACCCTTGTTCCCCTCTGGAGCTTGGGGACAGACTATGAAGGCAAAGGGGACTCGGGTGGCTCCTGGGTGGGGAAAATTGTCAGGAATTTGAGTCGGGCATTCCCAGAAAAAAAAAAAAAAAANACAGGGAAATTGGAAAAATGCAGTTTGGGTGGGTGTTTGAAGTTCTGTGCCTCTGGTGAACTGAATTGAAGCAGCAATGCCTGGCTGTGCCAGAGCAAACAGGACAACACCCACAAAGTCCCATTTTTGTCAACATTTTCCCTGTAAAAAGAAGTCCTGCTCTCTGTATTATTTAGAATTTGTAGGTCTTACCAGTGGGAAGGGAATCCCCATTCCTGCCTGCCCTGAGCCCCTCACAGCTGCAAGCTACGGCGTGTCTCCCTGTCCCCGGGAGTGCAGGTGAGGAGCCAAAGTCTCAGGATGCCCGATCTCCCACAGATGCTCAAGCCAGGGTGCTGCCAGCAGGGATCCCACTGATTCATAGGATAGCTATGTCTGCGTGAGGGGTGAGAACAAAGCGCCCTGCTTTCCCAACCTCTTTCTCGCAGTAGCCAAAACCTGACTGCATTACTTCTTGCTGGCGGAGTGACCCACCATCCCGCCATCCCACAGATGGGACGAAGAGGCTCAAAGGGACAGCACGGGCTCAGAACACCCATCGCCACCCCGGCAGCGCCACCGCACCCTCCGCGTGGGGCAGGGGCTGTGGCGGAGGTGATTAATTAGCGGCGTGGCGGCGGCGAACATGTGTCGGCCTCCACATCTGCCCCTCGACAGCAGGGCGCCATAAGCGAGGTGTCACCGCTTTCCTGCTCACCTCCCTCCCCGATATAATCGGCTGCGACATCCGCACCAGCTGCTCCGAGCGGAGAAAGCGCCGGCCTGTCCCTGCCCGGCACCCCGGCCGCAGGCAGCTCCTGCCAAGGCGAGACGTGGGTGCCTGGAGGGGGGTCCCGGTGGTCAGCTGTGGGGTCAGGGGCAGCGAGCGGTGGCACTTGCCTGTCCCTCCCAGCCAGCCCCTTATGCTGAGGCGGGAGGGCAGCAGAGCCAGGTGTGCAGCAGCCATTCCGTACCCTGCCTTGCAAACCTTTGGATATCGGAGGAGTCTGGTTACACACTGGTTTCTCATGCTGCATTAGTAATTAATACAATCATTAATAGCGTGCTGGGGGTGATTGGCTCAGCGAAGCCGCTTGCAGTTGCTGTTAGATGGGGGGGGACGATGACAAGTGTTTGGAGTCTTTGAACCAGTGCTCTCCATGCAGAGAGAGAGGGCACACACTGCGCTGTCCTGGTGGCTGGCATGCACACAGACAAGGCTTTTTATCCTTAAGAAATTTTTAAGGAGCTGATGGGACAAGTCCTGCCTTCGTTATCCACGTGTTGAGTTCCTTTGTGGGATGCACCAGGATCTTGCTGCTCCTGGGCATACTTTATGAAATCCTATCCTTTTCCCAGCCGATCCAAAGCGGGGAAAAACCACTGTTAAGCATCATTCCCTGATTTCCCAAATCAGGTCCCAGGAAGGGTTTCCCACAAACACGGCAGCCGCCACTTCCTGGCTCAGCCTTCCCACGGCAGAAGCCCTCACCACACCCTTCTCCTTCACCTGCGTATTTCACAAAACTTGTAGGAACTTAATTATCTTTGAGACTTCCCCCCCTGTCAAACGAGGCTGCAATGGGCCAGCAGCCTTCAAGAGATAATAACGGGGATGGACAGGCAGTGAGCACGGGAGTGCCGTCTCCTCTGCAAGCAAGGTCAAACCCATCCCTTCCCTCCCACCGAAGCCCTGGGCCAAACCCAAGCGCGAGGGCAGGGCGATCCTTTCCTCGCTGACTCCCCGCTCCCGTAGCCACAAGTGGGAATTGGGAGGAGGAAGAGGCGAGAGATGCTGGTGCCGGCCGTCAAGCAGCGGGCCAGTAATAACCTCATTATGAGGCTGGAGATGCCGGGGAGGGGGGGCAGATGCCGTCCTTCTGCCGCCAGCGCGCCACCGGCAGCTTGCGGAGCCAGTAAGTTGTCAGCCCGTCTCCTGCCTCTCACCTTGCTTCTCATTAGCTCCCCGCCGCGCTGCTGCACGGGCAGATGGGGCAGGTCCCGCATCCGCCTGCCACCGCCAAGCCGCGGGGATGCTGCGGGGCACCGGCTTCTGCGCGGCTCCCTCACACATCCCCTCGTCTTCACTGCAGGGAGGAGATGCTCTCCCCAGGACTGGGTGTGGGCACGGCTGGTCCACATCGTGTGTTCCCGGTTGCGGATGGGTGGCTGTGCTCACCAGCTGCCTGGCCGAGGTGACTCTTGTGCGTCCCGGTGTGTGATCTCTCTGTCAGGAGGGTGAGCTGGAAGCAGGAAAGCTCTTGTGGTTCTGTGTAGTGCAACAGCCTTGGTGATCCTTGTAGGGCCAAGATGCCCGAAGCATCCAAGCAGCTTCACCCAGTGAGCCAGGCCCATGCCCCAGGACGAAGGGACATCCCACAGCCTGGTGCTGTGCTTTGGGTCTCCAGGGTGTTGAGTTCAACAAGTCACTATGGACCGAGGGTGCTCTTGAGCAGTCTAACCCCCACCAGGAGGCATTCTCTGCCAAAGTAAGGCAGACATCCTCCAGCAACTGCAGCCAGAGCTCGGGGAGACTGCCTGGGCAGCCTCAAAAGCAGGAGAGGGACCAAGAGAAACATAGAGCCCACACCAGGAGTCACCATCAAAGACCAAACCAGAAAGGACAAGCACAAGCAGAGGGAAAGGGATATGAAACTGGTTGGTCATTTCCTCATAGATGCCATCTCCAGGGAAGGGACTCTTACACATTACCCCCATGTCCCACGCATCTCCTATCTGTCCAGGGCAAGACACCCATCTCCTGGGAACACAAGCCTGTGCTTTCCACAACAATAAAGCAAAGCATGAGCCCCTGCATTTGACCAGAGTGAGCAGCGCTTCCAGGCTGGATGGATATCCCCAGGCAGAGATGTGTTGTCCAAGAGTATGGCAAGAGTTGAGCTCACTACTGAGAGCAAGGGCTCCCCCACACTTATTACCTAAGCATCAAATTGCCTAAGCATCTCCAGCAGGCCAGATCCAGCAGGAGCATCACCACTTGTGGCAGTGTCTGCTCCCCCTTCCTGCAGGGACACTGTTCAAGGTCCCCAACAGCACAACATGACACCACTGCAGCTGTTTTGCCTGTGACTGTAAGTAAGAGCCCCAGACCCACATGCCATGGGAACAAGAACCTGGAGCAAGCATGGATGTCTTCCCAAGCCTAAGCACCCCATGGTGCTTTTTCACCACTGCTGAGGACTTTCTCTGGTGATCTGAAGGAAGAGAACTGTGCAGCCCTTGGGCAGGGAGGAGCTGTGGAAAGTGATGGTGGTGCCATGTCACAATGGGAAGAGATGATCCCATGTGTTCGTCTCATCCAAGTGTCCAAATCCTGAGCAATTTTATCATGATCAGTATATTCAGCCATTCTGATACCATCTTTGGTTTTGGCTACCCAGCAACACCTGGTTCAGAAGCACCAAAGCGTTGAATTAAAGGAGGATGGGGAGGGGACCCTGCACTCTGCCAGCCTTCCCATCTCTCATGTGTCAAGATTTTTCTGCCAGTCCTTACCAGAAAGATCCAGCTCTCTTTCTAACCACGATGACTTCTCTCTCTCCTTGAGGGAATTCATGTGCTGGTTCCACAGCCCAGACCAGCCTCTCTAGGCTCCTGCAGCCCTCTTGGCCAAGCTGGGGGGTGGCCTTGTTCTTGCCGCAACCATGGTGGTGGTGGTGGCCAGAGCACCAAGAGTCATGGCCCAAAACAGGCATCCTCAAGCTAATGCTTGCCTAAAACAGCATTCAAGATCACCATGGGTAAGCCCTCTCAGTTGTCCTAAAACAAACCAAAACACCTCTGCACCGAAACCACAGTGACCCCAAGAGCAGCCATCTGCCAAGCCGTGGCTGTTCACATTAGGGAAGAACCTGGCCATGGAAATGGGATTTTTTTTTCCCATGTTATCATGCACTTTTGGACAAAGCTGGGGAGCCTTTCTGGGGGGAGCAACATAACTTCCCCCTTATTGCCCTCCAATTCCCCACATCCAAGAAGCTGGGTCAGTCCTGCTGGTCCCACAGGCCACCACAGGGATGCCTCAACCACCAGCAGAGCTGAGAAAACACCTCTGCCCTGGAATCACCACATTTATTGAGGTCCTCAAACCCGCAGAGGGGACATGGAATGGGGGGCAGCAAGTCCTGGTTCAGTCCAAAGGTCAGAGCCCCCAGCAAGCAGCATTTCTGCATTAACTGGTGCAGAATGAGGCTTTTTTCCTCCTTTTGTCCCTGTGATGCGAGGGAAGCAGCTTTAAAGGCATGCGGTACCTGTGCGAGGCGGAGGGGGTAGGGGTGTGTGTGCAAGCGTACAGAGCTATTAATTAAAATTGCTCAGTCAGATGCTATAGAGAGATTAGTTGTCACATTGTGTTAATGGCAAGCTTGGCAACTCCGCGAGAAGGGGCAGGACTGCCCGCCGTCCCCTCAGCTGTTCAAGTGCCACGTTTATACCCAGCCAGAATGACTAATTGGCAGGTTTTGTCGAACAGAAGCCCCCTTGTTATTGGGAAGAGATCAGTGCCTTAATGAAGGAGAGGGAGGAAGGGGACATGCGGGTACTGAGAAGCTGCAGCCACCTCTGAGGGCGGAGGTCCCATGGGGAGGGAGAGCTGCTGTCCTGTCCTTGTGGCACAGGGAAGCTGGAAAAGCCCAGGGCTGTGGAATGGCACAACACTAGGTTCTTCACCAGTGCACCAAACCCACGGTCCACCCCAGAGGTGGGTTCCTGCAAAGAGGTGGAAATATCTTCCTGGACCCTTCCAGCTCAGGGGATGAGGACAGCACAGGACCCCCAGCTCTGTTCTTCATCCCCTGAAGCCAACACAATTACAAACATCCTCCAGCGATCAGGCACCTCACTGTTTCACAGCCATGACTGCAAACTGACCACATCACCCAGCCTCTAAGCTGTCTGTGGATTAAGATGAGACAGAGAGGTCACCATCAACACCATTTGATTCCTGAGGCCAGATTTGGGTAGGGTGATGTGATAGCTGGAGATGCAAAAATGCCCACAGCACTGATGTCCTTCACACCTTCAAACAGCCTGGCCCTAAACCGTTTTTTGGGAGATCACTGTATACCTATAGGTAGACCTGCAAGTCTCTCCCTTGGCCCCAGGGGCTACTTGCAGATGACCAGTCAACCTGGTGTGTCATTCCTTAGCACTGCTCAGAGACAGTTCAGAACAGAATGCTTACCTTCTGCATGTACTTCCTCCTACTGCTAGTGTCCTGCTATTTTGCTTTCTTTCTAACTTTATCATTTCACAACTCCTTACTAAGCAAATTTCTGCAAGTTACTCATTGCCCATCAGCAAAGACAGTAAGGGGTGTGACCTCAATAACTTTGCTTCCTCTGCAACTCAGACTTTTGCAAACTTTACCTTTTTGTACTTAATCTCTTGTTCCCAAGATGTCACACTGACCGGACTAGACCCAAGCAAGGAAAGCATTGCACTCAATGAAAAAAACCCAAACCCAAAGCAAACAGTGCTGGACCCAAACTTTTCTTTTGTTCACTGCTTTTGACCACTCCAAGTCATGTGCTGCCATCTCCCATGCAGCAGTTACCTGTCACAGAAGACACTTTGTTCATATATTTGAGGCAAAGTTCTAATCACTGGATGTAATAGGGCAAGATGAGTGATAGATTGACACAATTAATTTCCATGTTCCCACTAGTAACATTGATTTTAGGGCATTCAGTCTTTACAAGTCACTGAATGCAAGGGAAAACTTGGCTCTGATCTTTTCGGTAAAGGTCAAAAGGGTGCTCAGATCTTTGTATGGAAGCTCACCTGCTCAAATGCCCTTCAGAGTTTTGACATCTGTCCCAGTCACCAATCTAGGAATTGCCTCTGATTGCATTTGCTGAAGGAGGACCCTCTGAGAAGGTTGTGTGGACATGTCTGTAGTACTACTTGAACACTCAAAGCTTCCCTGAGTCTGTCCACCATCTACAGAGCACAAGTAGGGGTTGAGTTGCATTGGCTGTCAATCTTCTAAAGACTGGCTCTAGCACTCAATCCGTCTTTCCTAACCAGGAGCTGATGTTGGCCAGCCCCGTGATTTTTTCCTGTTGCAATGGCTCTTACAGCTCTCACTGGCAGGATGTCTACCTACCCTTCCCATCCCAGCCCAACTGGAAGGACACAGGTCCCATGAGAGCAGTCATGAACAACCAGTGAGTGGATGCATGGGCCTTTACACTGCTGGAAGGTGCTCAGAAATGAACCAGTCAGGAGTCTATTCTAGTCCTGCTTATGACAACCTTGGATGTGTCCTGGCTTATGGTTTAGGGACTCCAGTTTAGGATCTGGCCTGACTTTTCTCCATGCAGAGAACTCCATGGTCCCATGATTTTCAGTGGGAGAGTGTTAAAGCAGTCTATGAAGACTGGTTTTATGGCTCATGCCAGGGGAAACCAGAGTGCTTTAAACCCACAAGCAGGTTGAATCCAGTAACAAATGAAGAAGGGGATTAATTTCAAATCCAGTCTGGATCCTTTCTTGGCCCATCCAACACAAGACTCTCTGCTGGCTGAGGATGCTCCCCAACTCCATACCCTGCCAGACCTTTCCCTTTCCCCAGGCTGCCCAGGGCTGCCCCATCCTCTCCTCTTCACCCCTCCTCCATGCCCTGCCACCAAACAATGCCTGTCCTAAGAAAACCACCCCGCGAGCAGGTGAGCGACCGCACAAAGCAGCCCTGCTATGCGCGGCATCCCCGCTCGCGAGCCAAGCCGGGAGATTCACCTGTGCGGCCCAGACAGTGAAGAATTGTTTGGAGCAAAACACTGTGCAATCAAGTGGAGATAGCAGAGGCAATGGGGTCAGGCAGGCTGCCTGGGGCATCTTTCATCTCCGACTTCGGGAGGTGGGGTGTAAAGTGCGTGCTGGCCGGGTCCAAGGCGGGCTCAAAGGCAGCCTTGTTCTGCCAGCTATCTGCCATCTCTCTGATGTCACACGTTTCATTTGGGCAGCTCACTTCAAAGGGCCCCTTCTCGTGCTCCCTCCCTCCCTTTCTCTCTTCTGGATTGGATTTGCTATTGGAGGGATAATAGCCCAGCTTTCCAAAAAAGCATTTTGCTGTACAATTAAAANTTAACCCAGTTCAAGCCAGGCAGGGCTGGGACAGTCACCAGGAATCCAAAGTCTCCCACCCTCCTTCCCAGCAGCAAATCTGGGCTTATCCTAATTCCCAGTACCTCAAATCTTCCTCCATAGACAAGAGGCTCCTCGTTGTATCTGCATCCACCATACATGTGGTACCTCTGTGTCCTGGCTCCTGCAGGCCACAAACGCAGCCCCAATCAGAGGTCCAGTTTTGGCTAGAGTTTCTAGCAACTCCCACCTTGGACCATATCAAAGACCACCTCAGCATACCCATGGCATCAGGACACACAGCATCCACCTCCACAGCACTTGCTGGGTGCCTTGAGGCACGTCCTGCAGGCGGGAGGCCAAAATACCAGCCGGAATACCAGCCACGATGTGTTGGCCATGCCAAGACAAGACATCTTGCTCAGCTGCAGCCTCTTGTTGAACAACTGTATCTCTGCCAAGCTACACAAACTTGTCCAACACTGCACAAGAGAAAGATGGCATTTCAAAGGGCTAATAAGACTCTGGATGCAAATTGCCTACTGGGAGAATGTGTATCCCAGTAAGTAAAACCTAAAGAGCAGAGCACATTCAGATACAGTCAGTAAGACCCAAAATAAGTACTTGAGGACTTCTGGTTTTTGAGTTTAGGAAGCTTGGTAAAGGCAGTTTCAACTTTTTTCTTCAACTGGAAGCTATCCAGTATAGCCAATATCTTCCTGCACAGACCACGCTTCCAGAAGCTGGGGATTTAGAAGGTGGGAGAAAAAAGCTGTGGGAGGAAAGGAGTGGGAGGTGGGCTGGTACCCAACAGAGGCCCAAAGATGCTTTACAAAAGCTATTTAAGTTGCACCACCACCCACTGCCACGCACCACCCCTTCATGTGGCAGCCCCTTCACCACATGGACATCTGACAGCTGTTTCCTGGCTCACCCCTGCGCTGAGGTTGTTTCAGTTTCGGTGACAGTAGTAGGAAAAGGTGCATCAAAATTCAAATAAGAAGATGAAAAATTCAGCAAAAGGAAGAAAAATCACACTGACCCCAGACCCACCAGCCTGATGACTCATACTAGGGTGCCTGGGCCACAGGCCATGACTTCTCTAGACAAAGCCAAGCCTGCCTGAAGGGCAGCTAGCAGCTTGCCTCAGTGATGCTCTGATCCTTAGCTGCCAGACTGGCTTCTGCTCACCCCCCAGAGCCTTCCCTGGACAGGCAGAACCTGAGATGTGTTGCTGCCCCTCCTCTGCCTGGAGCCTGCTGGGGGACCTCCAGCCCTCTCTGAGCATCACCTCGCCCCACGAGGAGAGGGGATGCAGTTTGCACTGAAGAAGCTGTTTTGAGGCCTCGGGGAATGTAATGTCAGAAATCCCTAGAGGTCATTCCTTAATGTTGACAGCTGGGAGAGAGGCAGAGGTACCCTGAATGCCAGCAGTGTAAGCAGCAGCCTTTGCTCCCCAACCCAAGCATCCACAGGAGGATTTAAGGGACTCACAGAACTTACTGGCAGGTATTAAAAGTTCACTGGGGCTGTAATAGCAATCTGTCAGCCTGCTGCTAATCCGTCTTGACAGAAACTTTATAAGAAGCTGAAGCGTGTTAAATAGTCTTGGAGTTTAAGCAGAGCAAATGCAAGGAGGGTGGTTTAAAGCAAAGGCCGTTTTCTGTGGACCTCTGACCAAAAGCCCAAGGGCCAGCTCAGGGTCTGACTCCCTAAACGGCTTCTCTCGAGGAGAAAAAGGAGAGACACCTTTAGAAAGCACCCAGTGAGCACAGAGCAACACACTGAGCTCCTGATGGGCTGTCCCACGGGCAGCTGGGGCACAGGCAGCGGTGCACAATAGCGGCTCTGTGCGCTTGGGAGGTGGGGGACAGCACTCTGGAGGGGTGCTCACTGCGACCATCTGATGCACCTGCACTCACCTTCGAGTCAAGAATGCAAATAATTCACATCTGCAAATCCTGGGAAACCCATTAGCGCTGAAACTGGATCTGTTCACCCCACGAGGGAAGTTTGCCCAAGCCAGCACATCGCTGCGGTTTCGGGGATGGTTTTATCGTCTGGTTCTGACAGAGCCCTCAGTCTGGGCTGTGTCATACAGGTGGTGTGCTGAGAGCACTGTTTTGTGTCCTCCAATCCATGGATGTTAACAGACAGGACAACCAGGTGCACCCTCCTGGAGAAAGCAGCTCGGAGGGTCTCTCCTAGGACAGCCACACCAGTTACCAACCAGTATGCACCACACCAAAAGCACAGCTCAGAATAATAGAATTGCAACCTGCCTGGCACTGAATAACAGCTTCCCATTGCTCTCCAACATAAAGGTGAGGCTTCCAGGTGCATTGTAGATTTTATTAGGGACCAGCAGCTGAGATGCCACCTCCAGTGGGTTCCTGCACCAGCAGGACTGCAAACACATTGCTGGAGCAAGTTTGTGTGTGTTGGCACTGCTCTGAATATCCCCACAGTAGGTTTGCCCTGGAGCAGATGGCAAAGTTTCATCACCATCTCTGTATTTCACTGCTCTATTTCCCATGGACCTCCTAAGACTTCTGCCTTTTAGCTAAGAGTCCTGTTCCCTCACTGAAGCATCCCATGCCCCACCAGGAACAGTTACCATCAGGGTGACTCCAGACTTGCACACAGGAAGAGTCTTGCACACTGTTAAACTCCCAGTGAGAGCCTCCAGAGGTTTTTTCAGCCTCACGTTCACTAGAGCCTTCTGCTGAAAGAGGGGTAAAGAGTCAGACCTTTAGCTAGAAAAAAGAGTAAAGGACTTTTATCACCCTGACAAGACACTAGACACCTGGATCAGAGGCCAGTAAATCCAATAAATAGCAGTATATCCAATATGGAGACAGTAGAGAAGAATGAGCCAGTAGCAGTAACACGTCTTTTCCACACTCCAGCACACCACATGTAATCCTGGGTCTCAGGTCAGCTGAGCAAAACTCATGGGGTCCTTCAGGCAGAGAAACCAGAAGGACTCAGCAGGAGCCCAGTTACTGGGAAGCTTGGCCTCTCATGGCTTTGTGCATCCCTTCGGTGGGCAGTCACAACCTTCCTCACACCTCAGCTGCAGGTGTGACATGAAAGCACTGCTCACTAATGGAATTCCTGCAGTCCAGCAAGGGATGTGCTCCCACTGAAGTCTCCCCGTGGAGGGGGAGAGTAGTAGAGGACAGATTTATAAACCTCTTCAGCATTCCTTTATTCAAGATCCACAAAAACCTCTTCAGCACTCCTTTATGCAAGAGCCACATAAACCAATTTTTTTAAAAACTCATCAAAATTGGCTGAAATTAGGTATCAATACCCAATATTTTTTATTTTGGCAAGGAGGTGACAGACCAGGCAATTGCATGAGTCTTGTCTCAGCAGAAAAGCAAGGGAGAAACATTTGCCAAGGTAAAAAAGAGCCACCACCAGTCTTGCTGGGGATACAGAGTGGGACCATGAGAGCAGCTGAAAAGGGAGTACATGTCCTGGGTAACACACCTGTGATAAAGCACAAACTCAACAGATGTCAGCAGGAGCAGGTAGATGCAGACCAGGCAATCCGCTATAAAGCCCTTGCACACTCACTGACTTCTTCCTTAGGAAGCACCTTGAAACAATCCTGGAGGAATTCACAAACTGGCATTGTCATTTTTTTTTCTCCAAGCCTCACTTCCCCTCAGCACGTTGTCATCGTCTTCCCCAGGAGCAGAGTTGCTCCCAAGTAACCAGATCCCCCCCAGCCACAAAGCACCTACTGTACTCGCCCCGATGCTATCGGGAGGGGCTGGCCGGGTGCACGCGGTCAGGCAGCACCTAAGCTCGGGTGGCCCAGAGATGTGGGATGAAACAAGACTCTTCCTCCTCCCCCAGCACACCACAGCTCTGAGGCCATCATGGGGAGGACTGAAAATGCAGCATCTCCTCTGCTTATTCATATTTCACGGGGAAGCTCCAGCCCTGGCTAACGCACTCCCCACTAGGCGCTTCTGTCAATCCCTTCACGAAAGCCAGCACTGCCGCAAACATTTGTTAGCTCCTCACGAGCTCCTGGCTGGAGGTGAGCTGGTCATATCAACAGAAGATTTTTATTTTGAGAAAAGGAAACAGTAAGCGAGTCAGGGAAACAGCTGTTAGACTGCAGGAATAATCAATTAGGAGGCAATTTCATCATCTTGAATAAGCTTGCTTGCACTTAAGAGCTTTCTGAAGGAAGTGATTAGCCTCTAATTGATGGGTACGGTAAAGACCAGGAAGGAGGGAGAGCAGCTCAGTTTGTGCAACCATTTCTGGGGCATGGCACAGGCTATGGATCCCACCACTGCTGCCCAACACACTGCACTGCCTTTGGGGATGACACCTGCCTTCAGGCTTCTTTATGGGTATAACTCTTTGCTAAACACTCACTGATATTTTATTCTGGCTCAGTGTCCCTCCTCCACCTCACACTCCCAGGTAACCCAGCCTGACATGGGAAAGCCACCGGTCAAACACCAGCCATGCTCTTCTCCTTCCCCACCACCATTTGCAGATGCCTGGCCATGCTCAGCCAGCTGGTGCTGAGAATTGGCCCCACTTCTCATAGCTTAATTTGAGGATCAAAACAGGCTTTCAGATGGTTCACAGTGTCTCTTCTCAGGCCTCCTGGTCACCCACAGTGGAGCTGCTCAGTTGGTCCTACAGGGAAGTGACTGCCTCATCTTCCCCAACCACCCTGGTCCCAGCTACATCTCCTTTTTAAGATAAGATGCTCTACGACATATGCTACTGTCCTGTAGCCACTTTGTCCTGTCTCAGCTTCCCATCCTGTCTCCAGCTCTGACACCCCAGCCTCTGTCCAAGAGCTTCCTGAAAAAGCAGACTTTGTCCCATGGGATAAGGCTTCATGTGCCCCAGCCCCCAGGTCTTCTGCTGGGATGTCACCACTTCTTCCTCACCCCTCCACCTACTCCAGGAGGAGACAGAGCAGCCAACAGTCAGTTATAGCTTCTGGCAAGCTCCGGCTAATCCTTTTGGAAGAGTTTCACCAGTCTTCTCTTCCCAAACTCCTCAGGGGCTCTCTAGTTACTTCCCAAATACCTACACGAGCTCAGCTGCAGAGCCAAACCCTCCAATCCTGGGACACCAGCGTGAGGTTGTCAGGACAACATAACCAGCCACCCAAGGCACAGGTGTTATGCTGCATCTCTAGTTCCATGATCTCATGCTGTATTTTCCATACAGTCCCTGCCTTGTTGAGCAAATGGGTGGTTGCTCACAGTTTCCCATCTCCTCCTCACTCTCTCATGCACAGCCTGGGGGCTCTCCGTGCTTGCATATTGTTTTGGGTTTGTGTTGAGCACAGACTTGTTTCCTCACAGATGCTCTTGGGAATGTGTAGAAAAGCCTCCCTTCACAGCCCCTCCTCTCCAAAGCAGATACTATTGCATCTGTACTGCAAGAACAGAGAGGAGAGTCAGAGCCAGAGCTGCTGGGGGCCGGCCAGTTTCAGAGCATGGGTCTGAGATGCCAAAGCTCAGCTCTCTGGAGCACTAATCCTGTCTGGGTTCTCTAAGAGTCCTAAATAAGACTGGTCAGGAACAGGTCATCAGCTCTTCACCCCACTTGAAGGCACCAAATTGACAGTACCCTTGGGCAGTGCCTGCTGGGGTTCACCACCATCTCCCCATCTCTGTGCCACAGGACCTGCCTGCCTCCTGCCACGGGTTTGCTCTGCCCCAAGACCATGATTCAACCCACCAAGCATCCCTCTGAATGAGCCCCCTGTTCTCGGGGTCATCACAGGGGAAATCTGATCTCCCCTCTGAAGCAGCAGCTCAGAGGGCCCGAGGCGGTGGGAATCTGCTGTTCTTCACTGAAAGTGCTGTCGGTATTTGATCACTTGGAGTGTTTTGACATGGTTTGCAGTTGGATACGCTCGTCCTCAGCCTGTGAACTTATACGTGTCAATCAGGCAGGCACATGTCAGCCTCCACACCAGTGTCTAGGAGGTCTACAGCTGACAAGATAACCTTTTCATGACCAACACTGTTGCTACTTAGAGGAAAGGAGACAAGAATTTGGTCTGATCTCCAACAAGATAGGAGGCTATTATTCACCTTTTTACACCTAGCCCTTTTCTTGCCTTTCTGTTGCAAGTCTTCACCATTTTATAAACAGTTTTTGGTCTGCTTTTTTTAATGAACTTTCCATGCAGATGACCAGCAGTGGAAAAAAAAAAAACATTTAGGAAATGTATTTCAGAGATTTGGACAGCCGGTGTTACCTGGGATCTTGCTCACAGACCTGCCATAAAGCCAAGACACTCATCCTCAGTGGTTTGAGCCCTATCATGTGTCACAAGACAGGTGTTTTCTAATGATGGGTGACATTCAGTGCCCAGAACAGCATCAGTGTAGGTATCAAACATCCAGCAAATTATTTCACTCTGGAAAAGTGACAGAAGCAACCAAAGCTTTGGCATTTTCCAACCAAGCCCCCCCCCCCCCCCCCCCCACACCACGCCCGCCGTCGACC
>VXBX01008402.1:576791-624435 GCA_013400415.1 Scytalopus superciliaris
CCCCCCCAGTGTTTGTCACCTCCCATGTCCAGTTACAAGGAGAGACCCTGCCTGTGGCTTCCTTGGGATGCCCTCTCCACCTCCTGTGCGTAGAAAGATGACCCACTGATGTGGGCACATGAGAAACTCTCCTGCAGGTTCTTCTCACATAGGAGGGCATGCCCACATCCCACCAGAAAGCAGCTCCCAAACCCCCTGTGCAGCAGGGACGGGGGAGGTGGGAATGACCTGGAGGTCACACATGGACCTCCTCACTGCACCAGGATCTGTGCGAGGTTTGGGGGTTCCTCGTGCCCACATTGCAGCTGGCAGGAGCCAGCACAGCTCCACTGACTTCAGTTGCATGCTGAGCCAGGCCATTCGGAGCAAGGCAAGGATCCAACCCTTCATCTGGAGGTGCTTTTTGTAGACAGCAAGGTCACTTCCTTCCCCAGGGGTTGCTCCAACTCCTATGTCTGCATGTTACAAGTCTCCAACAAATACCTAGAAATACCACCAAGATTCAAATATTCAGATGCAAACTCAGCTGGCATTGGCCAGCACCATTTTGATTTTCACTCCAGCCTGCATCTGCAACAAGCTCCTGTACAGACCATTCACAAAGAGCAAGTTAATTAACATAATATCACTCAGAGCTGGCTGCCTATCAGTATCATCTAATCAGTGTCCTCAACTGACAACTAATCTCTGACTTGATCTTTCCTTGGCCACCGAGCAGTGTTTGAACAGAAGGAGCTTTGTTTTGAGTCACTAGAGACACAAAAGGTCAGCTCCCAACCCGTTCCTGGCATTGCCCTTGCCTTGGAGAGCAAGGTAGAACCTGTTTTCATGTCAGACCTTGTTCTTTTCTTCCTGGCTTTGACAAGAAGGTATCATTTGTCCTAGGGAGTCACTCCCCAGGCCAAGAGTGGGCTCAGACATGGAGCACAGTATGGCAAAGCAGCACCATGAAAGGACATCCCAGGGGGGCAAACCAAGGGACACCTGACAACCCACCCAGACTGACAAAAGTCATCTGCCATGCAGTGACTCCACCACCTGCAGAAGATAAGGCCCAGCCAGTTTTGCTTTGGCAGGATCCATCCACACCCTGAAATAAGGCACAAGAGAATATGAAATCCAGATGACAGGAGGACCCACATCTGCTACTGCATGGCACGATTGTAAATTGGGCTCATGTTTGGGCTGTGTCAAGCACATGGGCCAACTTGCAGAATGAGAACAAGTTTAAAAACATGGATTCTGCTGATTTTACTAGAAAAAGATCTGCTCTCATCTGCAATACTGATCCTTTCCCAGAATTATATGCTATATATAATAATTTTATACATATACACACACTTACCTTGAGAAACTGCTATTGGTGCTTGTCATTACATTTTTTCAATATTTTAAAAGTAGGCAACCAGTCTGTGTGACATGGGTTTTATGGGGGTTTTAATTTGGGGGAAGCAATTTGGTAAGTGTAAATTGGTAGTTAGGCTGATGGAAAGACAGACTGATGTACCTAAGCATTTTTCAAGTAGGAGATAGCTGTGGGTGGGGAAGACACACCTTTTATCTTTAAAAGATTAAAAAAAGAGAAAACCCACAGATTTAAACATGATGTTTTAAGAAGTATTCAAGTGAGGGGAATTTTTAAGGCAATTTTAATAAGCATTAAGAAAAACATCTATTTTTATACTGCAAGCCTGGGTGGTGTTTACCCAGCCATTGCCTACAGCTGGATCCCTATAATTCACCTCTCCCAGATCTGCCCCCTTTTCAAGGGCAAAGCACATCTCCATCTCCAGTCCCCAGTGACTATGAGCCACACCTCAGTCCAGATCCCCTCTTCTCCAATAGCACCAAGCCCAGTGACAGAGAAACCTCAAGCTGTAATTTCCCCAATCTGTCCACCACAAGACAAGCCCAACCCTTTTCCCTGCTGCTGTCCTGAAACAGAGCAAAACCCCAAATCAACTCAGGAGATCCAGGCTGCTCCTAGGCTCCTTTTTGTTTTACAACTTGTAAAATAAAACTTGTAAAACTTGTAAAATAAGTCTAGCAAGGTTTCTTCATACAGTCACACTGTCACACATCTTATAATATTTTTTTCTGCAGGTTGGACTTAAGAAACATCTTACAGCGCAAGGGCAGCAGAGCAGTGACTGATGAAGTGCGGGAAGGAAAACACTTTCCTGTTGTGAATCCCATCCCTATTTGGTGGCATCAGCACACATTTGTGTAACCTCTCCATGTCAGGGAACTGTGATGTGAGTAACTTGTATTGGGAAACACTCACTCATGCCTTTTAGGAAGTCTTAACATGGACTTGCTCCTGGTTCTGCCATGAAGGGCTGGGGTTCACAGTGATTCTTCACCCATGGGGTGATAGCACTGATGGGGCAACCTGGCCTGCAGAAATGTTGTGCTCAGTGGAGAGCCCCAGCAAGCCCCTGTCTGCCACTGTGGGTGGGAGCCAGAGATAGATATGCCACTTTCCAGACACACCCATCTCTGTCTGCCAGCCATGGAGGACACTCCAAGGGCCAGTTTAGTGTCAGACCACAGAATATGGTGAGGCACTGGAACAAGTTGTCTAGAGAAGTTGTGGATGCCTCACCCCTGGAAGTGTGGTTGATGGGGCTTGGAGCAACCCAGTCTAGTGGGAGATGTCCCTGCCCATGGCAGTAGGGATGGAACTGCATGATCTTTAAGGTTGCTTCCAACCCACACTATTCTATGACTATTTGATATCGAAAACCCAATGAGCAGAAACTTCCCATGATCTCAAAACACCCTACTCAAGACCTTGTTGACTTTGGAGATAATTCACACATAGACTTCTATGAGTCTATGATTCTATGACTTTGGAGATAATTCACACCCTTTCCTCTCTGAGTAATGGGGACACACCACACAAGAAAAGACCAGGCTTTTTTTTTTTTTTACCAGAGATTTTTTTGTCTTTTTAATTTCAACTTGGTATGTGATTTCTGACAGTGTGTCAGCCATCTCCAGACCCCGCTACATTCAGTGTCAGATCGTACAGTGGCGACGAGCCAGTGTTTTGAGCCTCACAGTCACTTGCATGTCTTTATGGGTTGTCACTTACATCATCTGTGAACAGCAGCACAAAAGGACACAACGCATGAAAACGAGAGTAGGGATGAGGTGAGGGCCAGATGAAGGCTCAGCCCTAAGGAGAACTTTCCCCAGGTTCCCACAGCTCTGACAGGGATGAACCTGATCACGGGGTGGGAAAGGCAGGGGTCTCCCTCCTTTCTCCTTTGCCTGAGGGGTGGTGGCATGGGCTGCGGTGTTTTCCAGCGCCAGGACAGCAGTTCACACTGGTCTAGCACCCATATTTGAGAGTACGGGATGGGGTCACTGGTGAAAGCAGGCTGGGCCCTGCTGTGGGAAGGAGGAGGTGATGTAGAGAAGCATGGCTGAGCCCCAATGGGCCGGGATGTCCACCAGCTCCAGCAGCGTTGTCCACCCCACACTGACCTCCTGGATACGTCCAGCGGTGGGGACAGGAGATGGCCACGACGTTGTCCCCATTAATCTGCTGGCAGAAGAGCAGGTTTCTGGAGCCAGCTCTGCTTTGTGTTTCAACTGCACCTCAAAACTAGTGGGGCAACCTGAGAACACCAAAAATAACCAACCCCGAAACCCAAACCTATCTCCTGAAATGAACTGATGTTCCTTCCCTGCCACTGGGCTTTTGGAACCTAAACATAACGTTTATAAAAAGTAAATTATTTCCTCTTATAACTTAAGTGCATTGAGTATTTCCTTAAATATGGTTCACGCTGAAAATAAAGTTACTTTTGCTGTACAGTAAATTTCTGATAGACTTAGAAATAAACTTTGTTGATACAATCTGGCAGGTGTGGCCGTGTAGTACAACACTCACAGCCACACGGCTCTGCACGCACACATGTGCGTGCCCACACACACACACATACACACACACAGCCCCTTCCTCAGGGACCATGTTAGGGGTTTCTAGCTTTCTATATTCACATGGGAACATCTATCTTAAAAGTCCCTACGTTTAAGCAGCGAGGGCTCAAACTAATTGAGGAAACACGGGGGAAAAAAAACCCCTGCAGCAACATTTTCCCTCACGTTTCCCCAAAGCATTGTCAGCTTTTCAAATTTCAAAGCCCAGCTGATGCTGCAGGCTCCATCCACGAAGATCAGCAGTTTGCTCTTTCCAAAGGTGGTACGGAGGGGATACAGCACTGGGATGCTCCAATGGGAGAATCCCCCTCCCCCTGCCGAAACGAGAAATTTGTTTCCCCGTTTGAAATTTGAAAATCCACCAGCCAGCTGCAAAAACCACCCCTGTCCCTAATCCTAGGCTCCTAAGAGAAACATGAAACTATGCAACCCATAACTTAACTCGCTCCTTGGGAATCCCAAGCTACAACATATTTGACAGCATCCCAGCAGTGTTGCTTCTCCCTCCCTCCCAACCCCGAGGGCTCTGCAGCCCCTCCTGGGGCAGCGCAGTGGCAGCAACTGCCCCGTGCCAGGGACCACGCTGCGCTCAGGAAGTGAAGTAGGAGTTCTGCATGGAGTAGAGGTGGTCGATGGGGTTTCCCACTCGTGCCTGGAGCGGCCCAGCGTCCGTCGTAGCAAGGAAGCAGTCACCCAGGTTGCTCAGTGAGGTATCATCGCTATCCAAGTCGTGGAAGAGGGGCTCAGCACCTTGGGAAGCAGGGAAGGAGCAGAAGGGCTTCAGAGCCTGCTTTCTCCTCTGGCACCTTGACAGTGCCTGGTACCCCCAGCTTTTGTGGTGTAAGGTGTTTAGGGATGAGGAACCACCAGAAATTGCTGCATCCCCCCACATGTGCCCCCACCGCAGCTCAGCATCCCTCTGAAGTAGAGAAGGCAAGAGGCAAATCCTGGAGCCCTACCGTAGGGATGCATGTGGTCTCCAGGCATTTGTGGTGGGGTGAGCCCTTGCCGGAAAGGGTCAGAGCCGTAGACACTTTGCTCCATGCCCAGCAGCTGCTGGGGTGGGGGCAGAGTGGTGTAGGGGTTCAGCATCCCCTCCAGCCCTGTGCTGCCACTGCTGTTTGTCTGGGCTGGAAGGTAAGATCAAGTCATCAGCACAGTCAGGCTGCTGTTTTTTGGTGGCCCAGCAACACTGGGAAGCCTGGTGATGGCTGGGAAATAGGGAGACTCCAAGTGTGGGAAGAGCTGGGTGGGAGGGGGGTACCTGAGCTCAGGCGCTGTGTGTTTTGCTGATCCTGCTGCTGCTGCTGCTGCCGCCTGGCAAGCTTCTTCATCTGGGCAAGGAAGAAGGGGAAAAAAAGGTAATGAAATCATCCCCTGGCCAAAGCCAGGAGGGAAGGAGCCCCAGCAACAGCTGCTGATGGGGGGTTACCCCTTGTACCCACCTTTGCTCGCTGGTTCTGGAACCAGACCTGCACCACCCGGACACTCAGCCCTGTCTCTGCTGCCAGCGTCTCCCGCACCTGCGAGAGAAGAACAACAGTGACATCTCAGCCCACTCAGCTTTTCAGGATGACTTTAGGAGGGGACAGAGCAGCAGTCAGGGCAAGTCCTTGCCCACCATCCAGGACATCCACAAGGGCAGGAGGTGGTTGAACATAGGTCCTTTCTCCCCATACCTTCCTGCAGGGCTTGGAGGAGACCTCAAATGATGCCTTGAATGCCCTCCGCTGCTGCGTGGTCAGGATTGTCCGGGGCCGCTTGGGCCGTTTGTGATCCTTGCCATCCTCAGAGCCCTTCCCTGAGGCTTGGCCCAGTTTGCAGACGCTGTCCTCATCGTCACTTTTGCCTAAGGGAGGGGAAAAAAGCAGGTCCCTTACAGACAATGGGCCACACACACCATTTCCAGCATGTCCAAAATAATCTGGGAGATTTAAAACAGGCTGGTGTTGGTGGGGATCTTCTTGTGAATGTGTATGAGAATGTCGGCTTTCCCATGGCAGCTCAGAGAGGGGAGAGCTGCTGTCACTTGCAGTTTGTGGTTGCTCAGCCAGCAAATGGGCTTGTGGGTTCTTCTTTTATGCAGCAGTCTGAGCAGCTGCAGTGTGAAACCCTGGGACAGCTGATGTTCCCTCCATCAGACCCAAATCCCTGGCTGCTCCACAGAAATTTCCAGCCAGGCCACAGCTGGGGACACATCAGGACAGAGACACACAGGTCACATGCATGTGAGGGGACAGGAGTCATCGAGAACCGAGCTGGTGACAAGACACAGAGTTCCTCTGCCTGGGCAGCACAGGTTGGGGAAGGTCAGGGTGGTGGGTGGGCAGGCATGCTCAGAGGGGCAGCATGTTAGACAAGAATCCCTCACAAACCCCTCCTGCTTTGCTCTACTGTGGAGGACTCCATTTAGGGCACAGACATTTAATCACACATCTAAGGGACACCTTCTGGCCTGTATTTCCCCCTTTTTGTGTAGTTTATATTTCCCTGGACAGAAGCCTTGGGTCCTTCAGGCTTCACCCCTCAGGTACTCGCCGTGATGTGCTGCTCCATTGCATTCCCAGGCACTGAGGTGTTAATCTCCCTGCTGCTCTCCACCACTCAGGGCCACAGAGCCACCGGGAAGGAGCTGCTCTGGGAAAGCAGACAGCACTGCCCTGCCTCCTCCCAGCTCTCCTTGTTTACTGCATTGCCACTGTGCTGATGACCTCGCTTGTTCAGCCGGTGTGGGAGGGCTGTAACACAGGTTTGATAGCACAGGTCCTTCCCTCTCACTAGCTATAAATCACTTACATCTTTTCCAGAAAGTTCCTGCACTATTCATTTGGGAACTGATAGTGGAGCTGAGGTGCTGGTTTGATACAGATGCAGGCTGCAAGGCTGTTCTTGGACTAAGTCCCTCTTCGGCCTGCCCTGGTTCTGGTAGATTGGAGTGCACCAAGGAGTCTGGCTCAGAGTAATTCATGGTGAAAACAGGTCAGGTCAAACCCCATGACAAGAGCTAATCATGGATCATACATCAGAAAAGTGTAAATCCAATGGCAGCCCAGTTGGGAATGAGGAAAGATGGGAGAACATCATCATGGTGAGGGGGTGGCAGTGATCCCAGTGGAGCATCAAGGATGCTCTCAGTTACCTCTGGGTAACCACTGGGCTCTCTCCTGGGCTCACCAGCCAATACAGAGACCTTCCCTATGGTGAGGGCTGGGAGGGATGGGATAGGGAGAGCTCTTTATGCTGGCAGTACCCAAACAGATGGGACCTTGGTGCTGGGCCCTGGGAACCAGAGCCTTGCTGTTCGAGCTCCCTGCTCTCTCATGACAAATCCATGGCACGCCCACAGAACAGGAAAGAAAAACCTCTGTTTTCTTGCATGTCCCAACATGAGGGACATAGCACTGCAGTAGGTCTGAGAGCCCCAGTACTGCGGAGGCCCAGGGTGGGGAGTCTCTGATGACTAATGGGGCTGAGCAGCCACTGCTGCTTCCTTCTCAGTGCCAGCACAAGCAGGGTCTCTGCTCCACTGAGCTGCCTGCCTTCCTGGAACCTGAAGGAGTTTAATTTTCATGGAAAGGTAGAGATTTTTAAAAATAACATGAGGAGGAATGTCAACTGTCAACTGTTGGCGCCCCAGCACAAGGTGAGCACCCCACTCTTCTCCGGCCTGGGAGGGGCAGAGCCCAGCATGGTGGAGCCACAGGCTCATGGACTCCATCAAGTCCATGATGCTCAAAACCCACACTCAGAGCAGCCCCTCTGAGCCCTCCCCCACCAACACCTGCTCCCCAAATCCCTCCCAGTGTCAAAGGGAAAGAAGGAAAAGTGAAGCCGGATTTGGCGGGGTATTACTTTTAATTAACTCTCCCTTTCAAGCCTTTCCCCACTGAGGAGGGGGGAGAAATTAATGAGTGTCTGGGGCTGCCCCTGACGTCACCTGGGAAGGGGCCGGGGCGATGGATATTGTGCAGTGTGCCCTCGGTCCGACCCGTCGAGCCCACATCCCGCCGCCGGGGCCAGGACATTCCTCGCTCAGGAGGATTTAGGGAGAGGAGAAACGTTAGGACGCTTTTAATTGGAAAGCAGGGTCCTCTTTCAGAGGGGCTTGTTTACTTAGGCTGGGCAGCAGAGGCTCAGGGGAGGCAGTAATTGAAGCGAGGGTTTGGGAGATTACAGACAACATATGGCTCGCTTTTTATCTGCGCTTTCTCATAAAGTGGCCCTTGGTGAGCAGCAGCCGGGGAGGAGGGAGGGTGGGGGGCTTCAAAGCACTGATGGGGGGGACAGGGAAGAGGCTGAACAAGCACATCACAAGCTGCTGGTGAGGGGTATCCAAAACTGGGGCCGGAGCGGGGATACCCCTCTGCATCCCCCAGCATGGCAATGGGATCCCCAGGGGGGATGCAGCAGGAGAGGGAGAAGCCACACCACACTGGCCATCCACATGGGATGTGTACCTGGATACATGGGATGTGGCCCCACTGTGCCACTGTTCCCAGAGCCATGCGACATTCCAAGACAAACTGCTGGTAGCCACCAAAAGCAGGCAGGGATGGTGGTGGGGCTAAGCTATGGGGTCTGCAGGGAGATGGGAAGGGCTGGGACCCCCCAGTCAGAGGTGGCCAGGGGATGTCAGGGTCTTTGGGTTGGGTTTCTGACCAGCCAAGGGGTTGCCGTGCCCTTTTGACTCCCACACTGGCCCTTCACATCCCTCAGGTCTCAGCTGGAGTTTCTACCAAAATAAGTATTTCCCCTGGAGGTTTTTTCTAAGTTGAAGCTCTTGGTTTGGCTGGAGCCCCTGGCAGCGGGGCTGGACCACAGGCTGATGAGTCGCTGGGGAGGAAAAACTCCCCAACCTTTCCCAAACTGCCCTTTTCCCCCACTAGGAAGAAACCCAAACCATTGTGGCCAATTTACTTACTCTCCTGCATGACATCTCCTCATTGGTTCCTATTTTAACTGAGAGAGTTTGCACATCCCAGAGGAAAAAATAGTAATTCTTCAATCAGTTAAGGACTTTCCCAGGGCTAAGGCAAAAGTCAGTGCCAGCATGCCTGATCCGCCTGCACTCCTGCCTCTCCAGCAACTCCAGCACTGGGCCATCACTCACCAGCTCCCCCCAGCCACCTCCTCCCATGGCCTCACTCTATTTTTTAAATATCATCACCGTTATTTGTGGTGAGAGATTTTTTTGTCCTGAGCGAGTGGGGCTGCAGAGCTTGGACAGAACCCACACAGGCAGTGCTGCAAGGCAGCCGGGCTCTCACTGTGGAGGAGCATGGTATTAAAGAGAAATATGGGCTTTGGGCAATTTTTGCTCCAGATCTACCAAATCCATCCATATCCCGTCACACATCTCACAGCTACAGCATTGCAGTGCCTGGCAGAGCATCAGGCTTTGTCGTGTCCATGCTTCGCACCTTAACACCACACTCCTGATCTTGATTCCTGCTTTTTAAATTCCAGTGCTTTGCTTTAGCAGGGAAAAGACATTCCCCTGCCAGTTGCTGGCAGCCCTTTCCAGAGCACGGCATTTTAAAGGCAAATCCTTCCCTCTGCAAAGCAGAGTTTTCCCCAGTGAGGGTTTTTAAGAGGAGCTGAGAGACCCATGTGTGGGGCTTGCCACCCTGGCGAGGAGCAGCACCCTGTGGGAACAGCATTAACACGAGCATTTCTGCTAGCAGATCATTTCCACCCCCTGGTCCCCAGTTCTGGGCTTTCTCACTGTATCTGCTTTCCTGGGAAACATTCAGATTTGATTTGCATTGACTATAGATACATATTTTAATGTTGATCTGATGCTCTAGGCAACCTAACCCGGCTATGTCACCTTGGCTAGAGAAGGCTATCAGCCCCCTGCCCCACCTCCAGCTGCAGTGCCACCTCTCCTGCAGTTCCCCGTGGCTCTGCAGTGTCCCCACAGTGTCAGCATGCTGGGTCAGCAGGCTGGTTCTAGCCATCACTGCCTGGGAAGCTGCTGGGGACACAGGATTTGCTGTTTCTCTGCTGCCAGCTCCCATTTTAGCTCTGTGCCTCAGTTTCCCCTTGTTATTAGAAAGGGCTAGTACACAGCAGAAGCGGCTCACTTCATGCACTTGGCCTTTCAGAGTCCCAGGCAAGGACACTGAGGCAAAGGGGAGGCACACAGGCTTGGCTCAAGGTAGCCAGTGGAATGCCTGGGACTGTGATTTTTTTTAGGAAGAAAAAAGTTTTTCCATTTCCCCAGGTGAGGAGGTGGGAGACGTCATTTCAACCAGCAACCCTCCCATAACTGGGAAATCTGTACTCTCCTCGGGATGGTGCCAGGAACACAAACCCTTACAGAAATGAGCCTAATGAGATGGGATGGTCCACAGAGCATCCTCTATCCATGCAGCCCCTCCACTGACAAGGTCCCCACTCACGCCTTCGTCACTGAGGTGGGTGGGACTCTGGCTGGAGGATCCAACAGTGCTTATAGAGCTTTCCCCTTCAGACCAAAAGGCCTTTCAGAGTTCAGGGCAGAGAGCCCAAACCTCACCTCCAGACCCCACCGCGCTCGCAGGGGCCTTGGAGTGTGACCAGCCAGGGAGACGCCGGGCGCGGGCGGCCCCTTACCAGAATCCGACAGAGCCGGGCTCACCAAGCTCAGCAGCTCCCGCTCCTTCTCGTAGTCGCCCTTACAGAGGAGCTGCCCCTCCTTCAGCACAAACTCGTCACCCTTCTGCAGGCGCCGCTCGCAGACGCAGCAGCAGAAGCAGCGCAGGTGGTAGACGCTCTTCTGGGCGCGCATCACCAGCTCGCTGGGCGCGATGGCCTCCAGGCACCCGGCGCACTTCACTGCAAACAGCCTGGGGGAGCAAGAGGACATCCCACTGTGACACCAGCTTCACACAGGAGCTGCTGGGGACAAGGGATGGGGCACAGGGTCGCTGTGACACCCCCTTGGTGTTTGGATTGCATTGAGGGGCTGGGCACAACAGTGCTGGCACGCCTCAGTGACGTGGCATGTACTGCAAGTGCTGCACACTTGCCCTGTGCCAACAGATGATGCTGCCCTTGGGTCAACTTTAGCAGTTTGGATTGGCCTGTTACCAGATGCTTGCCATGAATGGGGTCAAATGATGAAGACTCTAGCAGCCAGATGCTCCAGCAAACAGGTGCCAAAGCCAACAGCCCAGCTACCACCACCACAAGACACAGGACAGAAAACATGCACATGAGTTTTATCATGCCAAGTCTACACAGTCACCTGCCTCCAGCTCATGCCTAGACCTAAGCAGATGCTGGAGATGGCAATGGGGCCAGTGAGCTCATTTGTGCCTCCCACAAGCACCTGCAGAAAACATCTGCACTGTCAGTCACACACAAACCATCCCGTCCCTCTGGCCTGGGTCACTGGAACAGCCCCATTGCTGCTTGCAAACACATCAGGAATGTCTAATACATCATAAAAAATCTCCATGGAAGCAAGTCTGGGGTTAAGGCTGGTGACAGACTGAAGACTTGGATGTGTCAAAAGGAAAAGAAAAAGCTCAGCTTGTTCCTTGACATTGATGTGACAGCATTTGAGGCATACCTAATTAAACTGTTCCCAGGTTTCAACACACTGGCTTTAGACTTAAAAGTCAATAATAATAACAGCAATAACACTTTAGATTGAAACAGAGCTTTTCTTTCTCTGATTTTAAATGTCCTTACTGAGAACGATCAATGATTTACAGTTGGGGAAACTAGGCCAAGAAGAACAGAGGTGACAGCACCAGTGCTGGGTTGAGGGACCTGGAAGTTAACCTTGGACTGGATATTTTAAGGGAATGGAATGTTTTCCCCAATAAAGATGTTTGAAGGTATCAAACCAGAACCTCTCTACCACCCCAGATATTTGAGTACTTGGCTTGGACCCCATGAAGTAAAGAAACACTGTTTACCCAGTCTTGTTCAAAATATCTGTGGGAACAGGACATTATTAGTCCCCTGTCTTGATGACTTTGGCCCAGAAAGAGAAGTCAAAAGTCAGCACACATCCTGCAGAGGTTATCTCCGAACATCACCCGAGTCCCAGGCTGGGGATGCCCCAGAGACCAACACAGGGAGTGCTGCATCCAGTCTTCCACTGGGCCCTAGATAACTCTCACTTTCATGGTCCCCATCCCATGTTGTCTCTCATCTCTGGGGGAGATGCACCGAGCTGGGTGGCTGGGGCTGGCTGGGGAGGGGACAGGCAGTCCTACAGCCACCAGTTGCCTTTCAATCCTTTCTCTTTCTTTAGCTGATACAAAAAAACCACACAGGAAATGTGCTGAATCAGTCCCATTCCTACAAGGAGATGACTACATGCAAGAAAAACCCTTGTAGGAAAACCATCAGAAAATAGGGACCCTTTAAAAAAGTTCTTATGAGGAACAAAACAAGCAGAGGAAGACACATGCAAGTCTTTGTGTCCCAGACGTAGGTCTGAAGGCAAAGGCACCTGTAACACCAGAGATGCTGCAGGACAACACATCCCCACAGCAAAGGGGCAGTGCCTTGCTGCAGCCCATGCAGCTCCTGTGACATCCCAGCCAGGCTTCCTTTCCTTTCACTGCCCTCCTTGCCTGACAGCCGATAAAGAGCTGTGTGAAGTGACAGAGGGGGACAGGGAGGCTCTGCTGCACCGGCAGCGAGCCTGGCAGAGTGGGCAGCAGCTGGTCATACCTGTGTCCATCTCACCAGGAATCAGGGCTTTCCTGCATGGAGTCAGCGAGCCCAGGCAGGGCAATGTATCCCATCAGTGCAAAGAGGGCAGATATGCACAGAAGCAGAGGAAAATGCCTGTCTCTTCATGCCAATGGGCAGGGTCAGACACAGAGCACCACCTCCCAGTACCCCACATCACAGCTGGTGAGCATCAAGCTCCAGAGGCAAACAGCTGCCCACCAGATGTGCCCACAGCTGGCAGGGTGCCAGGGCACACTGCCACGCCCCAGCAGTGCCCAACAGCCTTTAGGGCTGGGTGTCAAGGGTTGGGAAGGGGGGTTGCAAATGTACCCCATTTTATTGGAATTTTCTTCTTCCCACCTTCGAGTTCTCTCACGGACACTTCATGCTGGCACACGGGCTATGCCTGCTCCCTCCCAGGTCTTCCCCAAACAGTGTTGGCAAGCAGAGGGATGTGGTGCATCATTCTTCCCATGCCAAGCAAATCCTGGGCATGCTTAACAAATTGTAGCATCCCCAAAGAAGTAGGAAAGAGGTATTATAAAGCTTTTATAAAACACTATTATCACCACAGAAAGTGGAAAATCATCAAAGAAAAGGTGGAGGTTAGGGAGCTTATAATTCCAGATACTGCCATTAATAGCTTTTATTTTTCTACATTCAGCTTTAATTTCTCAGGTTTACATACAACTGCCTGTCTCTTAGATGTGTGTATTTCCAACATCCCTATGACTGCCCTGGGAGGAGAGGGATGTATATTCCCTTGAAAGCATCCCTTCTGAAGGGTCATTTTTTTTCTTGTTCCAGCTCCAAGAAACAATGGCTTGTGCTAATATTTCTATAGTCACTTCATCTTTAATTACGTCTCTTTTACGTCAAAGTGGAGGTGATTTGTATTCATCTGGTAACACATTCTCATCTTATTTAAATGACGCTTAAGCCCTACCTGTTGGGATTACTAACTGCTCTCAGTAATAAAATATTGATAAGCTTTTACATTACTGCCATCTAATCTTTATAAATGAATGCGCCCAAAATTTGTTTCCAGGGCACTTATTAGAGAGCCACAAACCTCTGCCAGTCAGGCACAGCAGCACCAACCCAGTGATGGATGTTTCCAAGTCCAAAGCATGTTGCAAAGCATGAAGGTGTGAGTTTTAAGTAAATGGCTGTCTAACAGTAGATTCATAAAGCCATTCTGAGGTTGCTGAATAACTGGTTTTATTTCCCAGCTGCTGAGTCCCCAACAGCTCTCACTGAGGGATACCAGTCAGACCAGGCATCTTTCACTGCCCAATGCAGGATTTCCCCACCCCTGGGCAACACGAGATGCACAGAAATCCCCATAAAACCTCTTCCACAGTATGAAACCACAAAGAGCTCCTTACAGACACACAATAAACCAAGACTATAGGTACTAAAATGTGGCAGACAGAAAAAACACAGCCTACCAAGGGCATTGATGGAGAGGGAGCACAGGGACTCACTGGTCTCTTGAGTCCTGGACAGCACCAGCTACTCTGCAGGGACTGGGGAGTAACAGCATGCATAGATAATCCCCTGCACAGATAACCCCACAAATGGATAACCTCATGAATGGATACTTCCATACAGTAATAACCCCATACAGGTTAACTCCAGCATGGATAACCCTTGCATGGATAACCCAGCTGAAATACTCCTGCCAACCTGAGATGGGACTGAAGGAAAATTTTCTTCCAGCACTAGATCTAATAATTAATTTAACAGTTTAGCCTGAGCCAGACACACTAGACTGAATACAGAGATATTTTCCTCCATCTCTGGGATCTTTAGTTCTGTGCCCAGCTCCCTCCCAGTGCAAGCAGACCTCAGAGCAAATGCCATAATTTCTCCTTTCTCTATCTCTTTGTGCCTCCCTGCAGCTGCACAAGGGACTGTGAAGTCGTATTTCCCTAAAACAGACTGCACAGAAGAGAAGAAGGACAGGCTCTGCCCATGGATTTCAACAGGTTTTAAAACCAAGGAAAAACTACCACCCCTTGAATTGCAAGCACCTTCACTTGTGCCATCCTTGGGGTGCTGCCAGCTTTAGTTCTCAATAGAGGGTTTTTTCCCCTCCATAGTCTGGGGTTCCAAAGCTAAACCAGGCCTGGCTGGCAGTGGTGGGCTTGTTTAACCAGGTGGGAAGCAGGGCACCAGACAGGGAGACCTGCTCAGCACTGGGATGCTGGTGGAGTCCCAGCCTGCCACTGACAGCTCACTAAATGCCTCATCAAAGCGATGTTTGTAAATGAAAAAACCCCACTTGACTGAGGAATTGGAATAAAAAAATGGTGATGTCAGCAATTTTTATCACAACACACAGACTTTTGTGTCTGATCTTTAAAATGTTCCTTTAAAATGTATTGATTCATCTGCCTTTTTTTATTTGTTTGGTTGGTGGTTGTTGTTGCTTAGGTACCTTGTGAAATAACAATCTGCTGTTTTGAAACAGACAGGTTCTGGTGGTGGCTTTCAAGAAAATCCTGAAACAAAATATTTGGGCATTTCCAAAAGTGCAACATTTCTGATGGTGTTAAGAGATATCCCCCCTTCCCCAAGACACAGTCCTGCTTCTCCACACCATTCCTCTTCCTCAGGAAAGCATCTCAGACCTCTCCTTTGGGGTTTCCCATCCACACAGCATCCCTGAAACCTCGAAATGTTGATGTGTGGCCAAAGCCACCTCTGGGGTGACGCACCCCATGTCCCTTCCCAACGCACCGATGGAGGGGGTGCGGTGTGGGCAGCCCTGGCTTCCCACCGGAGCCACCAGCCCGTCTTTCTCCCTTTATTTTGAGGTGACAGACTGAAAGGGGCCGTGATTGACGGGCGCTTCCCGGCTGCTGTCTGTCTGCGTGCGCCGCATACCAACACAGCCCCTCAGAGCCTCCCCGGGGAGGGGGCGGCGGGTCAGGGACGCCGATATTAAATACTGATGGACAAACCTCAATCGCTGCGCGGAGGGTTGGCTCAGGCAGCGGGGAAGGTGAGGCAGCTCTGCTGCGAGGAGGGATGCTTTCCTCCCTGCACCTGCCTGCACCAGCCTGTCCAGGGAGGGATAGGGGCAGCCCCTGTGTGACCCCACAGGCTCCCACTGGAATGGCCACCGTTGGCACCAGTGCCTACAAAGCAGCTACCCTACTTGCCTCCCTGCTGGGGCTGCCCACAGCAGATCCACAGGGATGCTGGGTTTTCCAATAGTTCTGTACAGAGACCTGACCAACTCATCACCTGCTCTCACCATGGCCCAGGAGGAGCCTGAGCAAATCCTGAGCTTCAGGGCTCCACGGGGAGTGAAGACACTGGATTGAGTTGTCTTGGCGCTGGGTCATCTTCTCACTCACTGTCACTCACTGGAAAGGGCAACAGCAGCACCAGGTCCTCAATAGGCTGGCAGTGGGAAAATGCCAGTCACTGTCAACCCTGCACCCATGGCTAGGGAAAGAGCCGCTGTCCTGCTGCTGCTGGGCTCACATCAACCTGTCCCCACTCTGGCCACTGTGGGGCAGAAATGTGAGGCAGAGGGAATGGACTGTGGCCAAGCAGGAAGGTGGATGGATGCACACCCATGTGTGGTGCCAGTGAGGGCATCCCCCAGCTGCTGCCATGGGGGACCATGTGGACTCTTGGCCCTGACAGGAGGGGTGCTGAGGCCATGGGAGCAACTTGGAAAGGGCTGAGTCCACCTGAGTGCTATGGAAAGCAGGCTGGCACATCCTGGGGATGGGGAGCATGATTCAGAGGGCAACTCAGCACCAGTGATACTGGGGACCTCCAGGGATCTGGGTTCCCAGGCTGAGGGAGGAAAGCACCCACAGCTGCCCTTCTTCCCTCACTGTGCACCCAAAGCCCTCGGAGAGCTCTCCAGTGGGACAGAGGAGAGATGTTTAGCCCGGGACTCTTCTCCTGACCCTTCCCCGTCTCCTGGCTCCCTCCCCCCCACCCCGAGGCGGACAAGTGTTCGCTTTACTGCCTGGCAACGGGGCCGGGGCTAAGCTTGCTAAAATATGAGTGTTTTTTGGCTGGAGTACCAGAAGGCTGCAGTCCTACAGAGAGAAAAAAATTGAGCACTCCATGCCATGGCTCCAGAAAGGGGGAGAATTAGGTTTCACACCGAGCAGGCTGGACCATGGCATTCTTTAGTTAATGCTTAACAAACGCCCAAACAAAAGCGGCCAACTTCGCTGCATGTTTGTAAAATGTATTCTCAGCAGATTCGGGTTTATTGGAGAATTCACTCGCTTTGCAGCAAGTGGCGTTTTCCTTTTTTTTTTTTCTCTCCTTTAATTTCCCTTCTCCTCCCTCCCCCCCGGCTCAAGCCCTTCTCATTCCTGCTGCCTGAATGCGTCTTCCGACACTTTGAGGGGACATGGCAACCGGGCTGAAATGGGCTTATTTCATCCCAGGGGCTGATGTGAGCTCGCCTCCATGGCCCCAGGGTGCAAGTTCTCCCCGGGGTCCAGCCAAGCCGCTGCTGACAACTGGGAAGAGGGAGTCTGAAAAGCCAAGCCTTGGCCTCTTGCAAAATCACCCCTGAGCAGCTGGGTGGTGGCTGTCTACTCCGAGAGGCCAGGAAAGTGAGAAAGGGAGGTGCAGCCTGAAAGTCCTGCTTTTCACCTTTCTTCACCTAACTCAGCTCTCCTGTGGTCCAAACCCAGTGGTTCTACCTCATCTAGCATCCCATTCTGCTGCACATCCTGGCCCTGCACACTTCCTTGGAGAGCCCATCACAGCAGAGGGATGCCAACAAGCACAGCTTGCTTTCAAAGCCAGACCCAATGCTGGGGATGGATGAGGTGTGGAGGAGGGGGACATCACCATCCATGGACCCCCAAAGCTTTGAAGGGGTTAAACCGGGGGGTCCATGCATGGGTATTCTGCAGGAACATCCCCAAACAAGCTCCAGCCATGATGACAGTGCCTAAGCAGGTCCCATGACCCCTCTGAAGCCTGGTGCCATGACAGAGGATACCAGTGATGAGGAACACGGTGGGGAGGTGGTGGCAGAGAGGAAAGGGGGGCAGCAGAGCAGAGGGGGATTTTTAACCCTCCTGCTGCTACACATGAACCATCCAGGCTTTCCCAGGAAAGTGCACCTTCATCCCTGCCTCCTGGACAAAGTCCGAAAGTGGTCACTTAACACCTCCTGGACCCTCCAGAGACCATGCTGTGACACACAGGGCACTGCTAGAATAATAGGGTTAAGTAAACAGACAAACGAAGCCTTTCCAGCAAACTGCTGCTGCCAAAATACACCAGCAACTCTCAAGCCTTCTCCACATCGAAGTAAAAGGTCGAGCAAGTACACAGCTTCTAAGGCTGCTTTGAGTTGCTTCATTTCTGATCAAGGACATACTAGTAAGACTTTCCCCAACAATGTCCTATAGCAGCTGAGGGTTCCGTGTCCCCTCCAGAAGCCTGATAAAAATCCACTGCTGATTGCAGGAGTGGCCAGATAGTGATCTCTTGGGCAAGGCTAGAAGAACAAAACCGAAATGCTGATTTTACTCCCCATTTCCCTAAAGGCTGCTTCTTTTTGTGGTCCCTCACTCGCAATAACAGTGTGTACTGCCAGGCAGGGAGCTGGCTCCATCCCAGCAACAACTGAGCACCTGGTTTTGGAGACAGGAACTACACAGGTAGAAGAGGGAGAGGCATACACACCACCACATCCAAGCCAAAATGCCCTCCCAATGAAGACAAATCAAGGATCGATCCCATCCACTCCCCAGCACAGCAGTTCTGCATCCAAGTGATGCATCTCCCACCAAGCTGAATTTTGAGCAGTGACCCCCCTTACCCCCCCCCGTGCCCCCAAGAAAACAAGGATAATTGAAAAACCACAATATCACTAGTCAAATTTAATATTGAGAGTGAGTGAGCAGGAGCCAGAGGTCAGAATTAATTACACCCCACCATATTTCAGCACGCTGCCGCAGCTCCGTGTCCTTTCCTTGGGGAGCAGTGCTTCCACAGAGAGGTCGACAGACATTATTAGAAAGGACTGATTTAAACGTACCCCCAGGAGCTTTTCAGCTTGTCTCTTCAGAGCCTTTGTTTGTACTGAGATTAATGGAGAGGCAAATGATGGAAAAGCAAAGTCACCAGGAGCAAGAGGATGTGCCATTGCTGCCGCCACCACCCCGATTTGGCTGGCTTTGTAAGTGGGGCAGGAAAAACTAGGAGAGAAGGAAATGCTGTTCATGTAATTCATTTTGTGGATAAAAATGTGATGATCTTGAAAACTAATATTTTTTGTTTTCCAAGAAATGGATAACCTGGCTAAAACCTCCTGAGGGCTGGTTTTCCAGCCTCCTTGGGGATTTTACACACACTGGTTTTTTAACATGCTGTACCACCATGGGGGAAGGAGCTATTTTCATTCCGCTCCAGCTTAAGGTATCTTCTCTTTCAAGTCATTATACTTGTTTCTGACATTTTTTTAAGCATACTGTGATGGAAAAATAGTATAGACACAAAATAAAATCAAACCTTTCTATTTTCCTTATGTATTTTCAAAAGGATGGCTACAAAAAAGGAAAGAAAGGAAAGAAAGAGTGTTCAGATCAAACAGAAAAATCTCCTTCCTCAGGTACAGCCAGTACCTGACTAGTGCCAGCGCTGACCAACCTGATCCAGCATCCAAGTCAGCCCTACTACACAAACAGGAAGGACTGGGGACTTCCAGTCCCTTCCAGTCCCATCTCTCCCATGATGCCATAAATTCACCTCCACCTTGTACCAGCAGGTTCAAAAAGGAGCAGACAAATCCAGGGGACTGAGTTCAACACCAGCCTGGTCCCACAAGTCTAACCTCACCCTTAGGACTCCCACAGCCCTACTGCCTGGGGCAGCATGGGCTCCTCTGGCCTTTAGGGGGGGATTTCCATCACCATCAAGCGCAGTGCGGGTGAATGTGCAGTGGGTCCAGCCGTGCCACCGGCGCTGGGGCTCCCGGCTGCTCTCAAGTCTCCTAGGCTACAATCAAGGCTTGTGTTTTCCTTTATTAAACAGAAACCCCGTGTTCCCCCCAAGGACTCTCTGAGCTCTCGGGGATGGGCTGAGGGAGCTGTCGTTTCCCAGGCGTTTAAAATTCACGGGGCGTTCGTGCCGATGTGCCAACACGGCAAATTCTCATTAGGAGGTGGCCAATATCCTGTCGAGCTTCCCGGCACTCCAGCAGCTATAAAAATCGCTCGGCTGTATGAAAGCTAAACAGAGTCGGACACAGAGACCAGCTGCTTCGGACCAGCTCGGCAAACAGAGATCCACGGGAGCACATCGGGCGCTGCCGGCAGGGAGATATCGTTCTCCCGGCTGGGTTATTTCTTGCCTTATCTTTTATTTCCCTGCACCCCCGCTCACCCTCAAGTGGGGTTTTGCATAAATATCATCTGTGTGTGTTGTCAAGTCGTTGGGATGGAGTTGAGGGGGGGTTTTTTGATAGCATTTCCACAATGGGAAGCAGCTGTTGTGGTTAACAGGCTGCTCCGGAGCAAAAGCTGCGCTGCACATCGAGATATCTCAGAAGAGGCATCCTTCATACATAGCTCCGTGCACTAGAGAGCACTATAACATGTGTTTCCATGAAGTTTGTTAACTACTCGGCTAAACAAGCACACTGGAAATGCCAGAGGAATATGCTCTGGAATGAATGGAAATATTCATCTAAAAAGACATTAAATTTAAGCCATCTTTTTTTTCCCCTGCTCTGCTGAGCTCATGTTGCTGTACTCTTCTACTATGTGTCTGGGGGAAAAAGATGCTTGGGGTGTATTTTCCAACCTCGTGGCACCTGAGACAGGGATAAGGTAACAGATGATGGCACATGGGGGGGTTTCTCATGCCATTGGTGGTTCGGGGACGCAGCAGCAGAGCCAGCCTGGCCATGGGCAGCAGGTCATCAACAGTGATTCCTGCAAGTGACCTGCTCCAAACAAACATAGCTGCTCTGCCTTTTGTGGGTCTGAGCATCAGCTTCTCAGAGGTACTGAGCATCCGAGGGGTTTGATAAGCCCCAAGGCATTCAGTGTTATAATAAACAGAGACAGAGCTTCAGGAAAATTTGATTATCAAGCATTCAAAATTTGCTTGCCTCTCTCGAGCTTTTTCCTCTTTAGTCTGAGGGAGCTGGGGAGGAAAGTTTACATTTTTAGCCAACACACTCTTGAAAATTCAGTAATACACCAACGTGAATCCAAACCTTGCTTTGACTGCTGTGTAGTGATTGTATTTCAACATGACTTCAGTAGCCACAAATGCCCCTCTAAAAAGCACTACCTGATGCCAGTAAATGAGCAGCAGTCTCAGATCCTGACATAATCAGAGGGGTCGATATCCTCCATGGGGAGAGAAAATGCTCAGAAGGCTCCAAAGTAGCCTAAAGGTGCTCAGCACTGGAGCTGGTTAAGAGTTTTCCCATAAAATCATTTCCCTTCATTCTGCTTGCTCTATTTTTACAAATATATATATAAAAATAACACACACACACACACACATATATACACATTAAACACCTTTTTCTGTAAAGTCTTAGCTTTTCACAGAGTTTTTTTTAATTCAGCCATGAGCCCAAGGGAGCCTCTCTGGTTCAAGTCACCTGGGTACCGAAGGGCTGTGCCCAGGGATGCTGAGCCATCTGGAAAAGAGGGACTTGGGTGCTTTGTTCCCACTTGGCCAAAGCCCAGGTTGGACGCTATCTTACCACTTTCTACCCAAAACATTCTTCTGGAGCTTTTTGATCTGAAAACATCTCTTTTCTTTTTTTTCCCTTAACTATTCTGATTTTCACACCAAGGCATGCTGAGCCTGAGTGTTGACACCTTGGAATGTCCTTCCAGGCAGGAACTATTGATGCTCTGCCCCATGCACTCCTCACCCCACAGCATTCCCCAGTGTGTTCCCATCACCAGGGCTCCAGAGAAACCTAAGCAAGGATGTGGGAGCAAAGAGCAAAAACCCCTCCAAAGGGAAACAAGGATGCACGAACAGCCCTGTCCCCAGTGCCACCACTGGGTTTATGCCACAGTCATGGTTGCAGGGGTGCAGGGATGGTGCCAGCTTGCCAGGCTACCTGAGACAGGTCCCAGTGCTGCCAAGGCACCAGGATGAGCTTTTGATAGATTAGATGGCAAGAGCAAACACGCTTTCTCTAGGAAACAGGTTCCTGCCACTTGTCTGCTCGGGGTTATCACAGCATCAGGGGCAGCAGCCCTTCCCAGCAGCCTCCAGCAGCCATAGAGGCAGGATATTACTTTGTTGCTTATTCATTTTATTGCTTCTCCTTTCTAAATATTTGCTTGGCAGGGAAAGGATTCCCTTTACACCGTATCTGTTTTTACAGGTCAATTGAATTTCTGGCGCTCTCAATCCCTCTTTCCCTCCAATTGCATTTGCAAAACAAATATTGATTGTACCAATTAGCTGTGAACCCTTCATGGAAGATATCTCAACACCTTCAGCTGGGAGAAGGCTCTTCCAGCTACTGGATATGCCAGTGGGGTGGAAGTCCACAGAGAGCAATGTCAGGGTAGGGCTCTTGAAGGCCTAAGCGGGACCCTTGGGAAGACAACAGCAAGAATAATGTTGCTAATCCTTCCAGCTAGAAGGCAACATCTTTGAAGGGTATTAAATTGAAACTGGGGTGTCCCCTCACAACTGAGACAAGTGTAAACTACCCTTTGTCTGCTATTCATTCTGGAACCTGATGACTGCAACCAAGGGAGACCAGAGACAGCACCAACAGGCAGGCAGGATGTTAGACCTGCTAAACCACAAAGCCACTCAGCCCCAGCAGAAGCCTCACATCTTTCACTGCAACACAACGCACCAGCTCATTCATTAATGGCATGAAGCTCTGCCAGGGGCAGTTTAGATTGGATATTAGGAAAAGCTTTTTCACCCAGAGGGTGGTTAGGCACTGGAACAGGCTTCCCAGGGAAGTGGTCACAAGCCTGCCAGACTTCAACAAGTGTTTGGACAATGCTCTCAGGCACACAGTGTGATTCTCGGGGCTGTCCTGTGCAGGGCTCGGAGTTAAGATTTCCAGGATCCTTGTGGGTCCCTTCCAACTCAGGATATTCTATGATTCCATGATTTGGGGCGAGATGGGATAAGAAAGATGGGATAAGAAAGGCACTTTCCTCCCATAAGGTGATGGGAAGTACCTTCTTTCTTCCCCCTTTTGTCAGGTGTGGGATAAGCAAGTGGCTTTGGGCAGCACCATGAGCACACTTTTGCCTGCCCCAACATCACTTGCTCTGTGGAAAAGCTGGCAGATGCCTTTTTTTAGGGGATGATCTAGATCGTAATGATAAAGGAGAGCACTCTGGGGTGCTTTGCTGCAGAGCAAAAGACCATGCTGACACATTTTTGCCGAACCACATCCTTTAAATAAAAAATAAAATTTTCCCCCAAACACATTTTTAGGGCTTGCCTGCTTTTCTCACAAAAAGCCACAGGCATGTTCAACCAAGCACCACATCACACTTCATCATGCTGATTTCATTAATCTGGGTTTTATCTATGGCTTCCTTTAAAGGTTTCACCAAGATCTGCAACTGTCACAGGGATAAGGGAAAGACATCTTGGTGGATAAACAGTTGGTGTTAAAAACTTGCTGTGTTTTGCTCTGACGCGGTCTAAACAACTTAAAAACAAACAAATGAGGAGACTGAATAGCACAGCAGTGTGAGGCACGGTGGGGATGCTTCACCCTGACACGCACCAGCCTTTGGTGACTCTCATCTTCCGCCAGCTGCCGCTGGGACAAGGGTCCCCATCCCTGCCTGGGATGGCAATGCCAGCCCTGGTGTCACTCTGGCAGGAGCTGTGGCACAGCCCCACAGCTCAAGGCCCACTGATGGCCAGTGGCAAAGCATTCAGAGCACACTGTTAAATGTATCCTGCCTGTGTCAAAAGTCACAGCCCAAGGCAAAGGCACGGGGCAGGGGGTGGCAAGGGGGGTCTGATGGATTAGCCATCGAGGCGGGACACGGATTAGCCAGTCAGTCTGCAGCCTGCTGGGGTCAGGACGTGGATTACCCTGCTGCAACAGTGCAGGAGAGATGCTGGGCATGGCTAGTCACTGGTCCCTCCCGGTGAGGACTCCCAGGCTGCTGGGGATGCCCAGCCTAAAAAAAAAGCCTTTTTTTCCAGTTCTCACCCTCCAAACAATGCTGCAAATCTCAGAAAGCAGAAACAGTCTGCAGCGCCCTTGATATCATCTGCAGCCTAGGGAAGGCAGATTGCCCAGCCCAGCCCAGGAGTGCAGGATTGGCCCAGCATCCGCGAGAAATGCTTTTTCTCACAAAATATGGGATGTTTTTTTCCCCACATTTCTCCGAATCACAGCTGGCAGAATTCAGATTCCCCCTGCAGTGCTGGGGTAAAATGAGACTAGAATACAGAGCAGTCACCCTTCCATAGCCAGATCAAGAGTACAAGGCCCTGTATCCACATGGGGGTCAGGTCCCTCCTGCAAGCTGAGTTAAAGCCAGGACAGAGATGTGGATATCTAAGATGCTGACATTTGTATGTGAGCCAGTCCCATCTGATGACAGCATGCACACATCCAGCATCCTGGGGAGGAGGGTGGGAAGCAGATGCCTGGTTAGAGAAAGGAGAGACTGGCCACAAACCACTCACACTACTCTGCAGCTTGGACAAGTACAAGGCTGTTTGGCTCCGTGTTTTGGGCTTGGGCCCATCTCTCTGGTTTAAAGCAGCTGAACAGGGCCCAAAGGCTCATTAAGTTGGTCTGCCTAGAACTGGTTCCGCTGCCAGGACATTTCATCCCAAAGTGAACCTGATGTTTCCCTTTGTGGCCACAAGGAGTTTGGGGCGAATGAGAGGAGGCAGCCCCCATGACCATGGCAGTACTGCCAGCTACCAGTGTTTCACCCAAAATGGGTGACAGAGGGTGCTGGAGGAGGCCCTGTGCCCACAGCCTGGAACTGAGTGAGAATCCCACCTTTTTACTACTTCCCTATTACTGCCTCCCATTTTAAACTGATCTCCCTGGGCTGCAGCAGGAGCTGGAGCTCTCAGGCCGGCAAGTCCCATGATCTTGGAAACAACCAAGCAAAGGCAAAGAGCCTGGTATTTATCCTCAATCCATGTCAAATGACATGATGGGAAAACCAAGGTCAGGAGCAGTAATTTGTTTTGCAAGCCTGTCTCCAGGACGCACAGAGCAGAGGCAGCCTGAATCCCCCTCCCTCGCGTCAAGCAACACATGCGCCCATTCCTCCCAGTGACATCCCTAAGAAGACGTCACCACGCCACCTCCCAGCCTTGATGAACCCTCTAAAGGTCAGCACCGAAGGCATGTCCACCACATATGGTTATTAGTTCTCTGTGGGTCCATCCATTCCTCCACTACAGCTGGGTGAACAATTCACAGCGCATAAATTTATCTAGCAGATCTCAGCCCACGTGCTGTTTGCTAACAGTCTGTAGAGAGGCTATATTTTATCCCTTTGGGTTTCTTGGCCAGCATTCAAGCTCCTGACCCTGATTTATTCGCAATCGGTCAAGAGCCACATTTCATCTCCGTAGGCCACGTCTGCACAGAGCTATTTGGAGCACGTGGCTCGATGTCCCACAGCAGCGCTGGGACATCTCGCCATAAGGCAGCCCTGGATCTTTGCAGCACCTTCAAGAGGTAACTGGGGGGTGGGGGGGTTGTGTTTAAAAATAGGCTCTGCGGGGGCAAACCTTGCCTGATGAGAGCAGCGTGGCCAGAACAAACCGCACCTCTTCTGCGCACGAAGGCGATGAGAGCTCCAGATGCCGGCCCAGGCTGGCTCGCCGCCTGTCCTCATCCCATCTCACCATCTCTTTGCCTACCTCTCTGCCTATTTATAGTCATGGAAGACCTTTGCACAGTGCCCAAGCAGCCAGAGGGTTGAGTGTATAGGCGGGATGGCAAATGCCACTCTATAACTTTCTGAAGTCCTTTTTTTTTCTGCCTCCCAAGGGGGCTGCCATGGACAGCCAGGCATGACTTTGAGGCAAAACCTTGGGACCAGCTAGAAAATATTGCTCAGAGCTATGCTCATCACCAGCCTGGCCCTGGCGGTTTATACAGCACCCTATGTTGTGTCTCAGCAAGTTTTTCCAAGGGGAGCAATCCCACTCACACACATGTGAGCATCCATCTGTGAAACCAAACCAGGTAACACAATCAAGATGATGAGAAAGGTACAGGGTAATCTGCAGAATTCAGAGAAAAAGAGTCACGTGAAGGATCAGGGTTAGCACTGGGAGGCATCAGGGTTAGTATCAGCCCTTTCTGACATCTTCATTGGCAATTGCAATTAGGGACTAATTAGCATGTTAATAACATTAGTAGGAGATAATAAACTGGAGAGGATGGAATGGAGCAAAACAATTTGAAGGGGACCCTGGAGAGATTTAAAAAAAAAAAAAATGTAACAAAGGAAATTCAGCTTGGAAAAACGCAGCTTCTGCAGTTCAGGGGAAAAACATCCGGAGCAGATGCTACGATGGGAGGAGGAAGGTGGGAGCAGGGAAGCGGAAAGCAGCTCAGTGTGCGAGCAGTGTGCTGGGCCCACGAAGGAAGCCCACCAGCTCCTCTGCAAGCCAGGTCCCAGGGCTTGCCCACAAGTGGCTCAGTGAGCAGGGCAGTCTGCAAGGCTTCACCAGGAGAGTGGAAGAAGGACCAGCACTGCATGCTGGTGGTCAACCAGGCATCCTGCTGGGGTGAGCTAGTGCTGTGTAGGAAAAATATATCCCAAGTAGAACCATTAAATGCAACTTGACTTCATCTGAAGCTGTTTGCCCCTGCCTGGGCTTGGGAAGACCCACTGAATGAACATTTCCCCTCTGGGCTGTAAATCTGTGCCTGGCTCCCAGGTGGATCTACCACATACAAGAAGGCAAGAGGTGGCAGAGAGCTGCCACTTTCACTCTGGGTGGAGCCAAGCAGGGAGACAGCAGTTGGAATGCAAAGCTAATGGTTTTGTTTGTGCATAAGAACCCCCACACCTCAGCTGTACACAAAAGTAATTCCTCCTCCTCTGCAGAGTCTCACAGTGCCACCAGGACTCACTACATGCCCTGTATCAACAAGCATGAAGTGCTGGATGCCCCTTCCCCTCTGGCCATGCTGAAGCTCCCCATGTCTCCTCCATCACATGAACCCCCAGCCCACTTGGTGAAAACTGCCCCTATCACTGTCTTATGAGTCATGGGATGAGGGGTGGACCCTGAGGGTGGAACACCTTGGTGTTCCCAGTGCTGGTATCACTGCTGATCTACACTTGGTAGCAAAATGGACAGAATTGTTTTCTTGTAAGAAAATTCTATAACTAAATTAACAAAATGGGGTAACCCAAGCTCCTTTCTTACAGGGACCCTCATGGACCTGTGCGTCTTGCTGCAAACCAGGTGGCTGCAAAACCAGGCAGGTCACAAGTGATCATGGAGGGAGGATGGTGGGGCTGCAGCCATGCTCACATTGCTCTGGGAGCCCCAAACAAGACAGATGAAACTGCACGAAGCATGCCTTCAGCATTGATCCTAACCTCTCAATTCCAATGGCAGGAAGGACTTTGCTCATCCCTGAGATGTGCAGGATGAAGAGGAGAGCTCAGACAGGCTCGCCTGATCTCTGCAGCTCTGCTGCACCAACAGCTCCTTCTGCCAAATAAAAAACAGCAGCTGACAGGATTGCAGGGAAACTACCAGGGTCATTCAAATACCCTTCACCCTGACACACAGCTGCTCCTTTGCCTCTCAGCTGAAGTCCTACACCCCCAAACCCTGGTGCTCCCCAGCTGGGCATCCTTGGGAGTCCCTGTCTCCTCTCCCAGTGCCTGATAATCCAGGCAGACCAAACAGGACATGAGTCATTGCCACTTGTCCCACCACCTGGGGACAAGGAAAGTCACACCAATCATGTCACAGTGTCTCCTCCAAATGGCTGCTGTCAACCTCTGATGTCTGAGAGCTCAAGACTCTCCGTGGACCATATAAAGGTTTAAAAATAGAACAAATTCAAAGGAAACCCAGAATTCTAATCCATCAGGACCAGTGTTACAACCACATGAGCTCTGGGCTGTGCAGCTGCCCCACAACAGGAAGGGGCAGGAGTTTTATTGGCCAAAGGGGGACTGAAGTGGTTCCTGATGCTCAAGGATCTGGAGGCAGGCAGGGAGGAGCAGAGATGCTTTCCCATGATTTGTGGGCTGTTCTCAGGCTGTCCTTGCTGCCAGGTCTTGGGCAATTTGATGACTTTTGTTGCAAGCTAGAAGAACAGGAGACATATGTGAAGGAGGAAACTTGCATTCCTCTCGCCTAAGAAATCCCTTCTCACTTTCCCCCAAATCACACATACACCCAATCTCAGCCTCTCCGGGCTGGCTTGGACACCAGCTTCCCTCCCACACCCAGATGACCTACTCATCCAGAAATGGCCAGGGCCCACGGCTGGGGCGTTATCCTCTTCTCCTTCCTTTCCCATGTCCTGCCTGTACAGCCCTGCTGACAGCCAGGGCAGGCAGGGGAACCTTTCACCCCTGAGCCAAGGGGTGGAAAACACCAGATAAAAACAGCCTCTCCCAGCAGCATCGGTGCAAAGGGGACCCAAGGTCTCCAAAACTCACCCCAGCCCCTCTGCAAGCTGCATCCCAAGCACCTCCACACCTCCTCTTTCGGAGATGTCCCCAGCGGCTTGCAAATATGGATGTTGTATTTCTCTGTCCCTGTCCTCACTGGGCATTCTCTGCCTCTGGGAGTGGTGGTCCCCAAAGCCAGACATGGATGTGATGCACCAGGCCATCATGCCTTGATTTCTACAGCATCTCCCTTCCTCAGGGGGCTCCTCTGTCCCCGAAAGTCCTCTGTGGGATGCAGAGGTGGGAAAGGACTCACACAAAGCTGAAACACAGCAGTAACATCACCTCAGGCCACAAGGCCGTGTATGCAGAGGCAGAAAGCCAAAGCCAGCCCAAATTCACTGTGAAAGCCTGTGGGGAAGGTACAGGAAAACCATCTGAGCAGAGTCCAGATCAAAGCAATACAGAGCCCTTGGCTAGGGAACCAACTGCTGAGAGATTTGCCCTTCCGTAGCGCATTACCACTGAAGCCTAAGGGTGTCACCTGTTGAACACCTGGGATAAGGAATGAAAAGAGTGACCAGCATGGAAAGGTTCCTCCAAGCCACCTGCTGAGAAGGAGAAAGCAAGGGGACTCATTTCAAAACAGCCTCTTCATCCCTGTGGCCACCACAAGGTACTTCCCACACCCAACGACTTATCAGAGTACTGTATCAATACTACTATAAGGCTGATTAAAACCCACCTCCAAGAGAAAACCCTGTCCCCCAAGGCCAGTCATGCCACTCTGGGGAGTTTTCACTGGTGAAAAGGTGAAGCTGAGACCTCACAAGAAAACTGTGGGGAGAAGCCTCTGGCAGCACCGGGTTAAGCAAGACCCTGCAATCTGGCCATGGGGCATTTGCCTCTGCAATCTCAGCTCTGCAATGGGTTTGCAGGTCCATTTAACAAAGTGAGACAGAAAATTGGATGCCAGTGCCTGCTCAGTGGAGGGTGAGCCACCCTGGTCCAAGCCCATCTCACTGGGGCCTCCTGAATTTATCTCCCCACCTTGTAATGGAGAATAAAGATGAACCCCAAGCTCAGACCCAGACCAAACACAACCAAACACACCGTGCTCAAGAGGAAAGGTCAGCACTGGAGCAGTAGGAGTGAAGCATGGTCCTCTCATAGACCTTTCCACCCACATTTCCACACCCAGCTGGATATAGGGCTTCCCAGCTGGGGTGGGACCCTTCTGGGTAAGAGGAGAAAAGGCTCCAGGGTGGATCCTGCCATTTCCTATTCCAGGAAAGCCAGAGCTTCTTTGAACTCCGTCCTTCGGCTGGAGAGAGTGAAATCTGGAGATGCAGAAACACACACCCCAACGCTAATTTAGACTTCCACCTTCCCCAGTGTCAAGCACTGGCATCCTGAAAACATCACCAACCCATGTGCATGCCAGACAACTCCACAACAGACAGAAAAGCGGGATGTGATCTGCTATGCAAACATTTAACAGGCAGAACGAATATCAGCCACTAGATTTGATCTTTCAAGCCCCAGTGCCTTGCCCCAGGCAGCCAGCAAGACTATTATTATGACTCAAGGCAGCCTGGCCTCTGACTGCTTTCCCTGCAAGCACTGCCCCATGGAAGGATGTGTAATTCCCACCAGGGTACCCCTCATTGCATAGATATTGGATTTGGGAAATACTTTTTTGCTGCAGGCGAAACAGCTTCTTTCCCACACCTGCCCTTTCAAATGAGAGTGGTTTAACACTGTTTGCTGAGAAAAAAAAAGCCACCGGCATCTCTAAAGCTGGCCCAGCCCCATCCCTCTGCTGTGGGGGGAGCCAAGGAAGAGCAAACCAGCAGAGACAGCAAGCAAATGAAAGGTGTTGCTGGAGGGGGGAGGCTGCAAACAACCCCACGTGCCAGCATTGCCCTGTGAAATAGTTCAGCAGCCCCGTCCATAGGCTGGGGAGTTAACAAGGAGGGGCTGGGGGCCCCCAGGACCTGCAAACAGCTTTAGGACACCTCATGGCAGGAGCTGAGAGACAGATTACACACCAGGGCAGATTGTGAAATTAAGACAGACACTACCTCCCTTGCTCCAGCAGCTAAATGTCCTCCTGAAGCATCTCCTTGAGCTGGGTGAGCTCAGCAGAGGCACAGGACCACCCAAAACATCCACACAAGACGCTGCAAGATGCCGCAGTGCTGCTGCACTGGGTGCTGGATGTAAGAGGCATGAACAGCCCCATCCTGGGCTGCTCTGCCAGGAACCCCTGCGGTTTTACAATGCACCTTTGGATGTAACAGGACCCTGTTTGCTCCCCAGTGTCACGTGTAAAACAAACCCTCCGATAATCTCATTTTCCAGGCTGTAAACTTGCTCATCGGTCGCCGGGATAAGGATGCGTGGGGGCCTCCCCTCACCACACTGTTCTGATGATCTCAAGATCCTCAATGGGGAATCATGCCCGGTTTCTGCAAACTATGATCTAACCTAATTCCCTCCATCCCATTACTTGAGGATTTACAACACACAGCCGTCCCTGAAATGGTTTCTGGTAAATTCTTTGAAAGCTCTTCTGGTCCTCACATCATCCGTCAGGGTCAGCCACGCATTAATGGCAAAGCATTTATGCGCCAGGTAACTCGCTCCCCAGCAAGTGAGTTTGCTTATGCTTTTTAAATTCAGGAAGCAATTAATAGTTGCCACAAAAGCGATGTGCTTGTCTTGGGTGAGGGCCATAAAGCCCTGATTTGCCCTGGGGAATTTGGATGCCTCTGTCTCCACAAGCACGGTGGTTGCAAGGTAAGTTGCAATGTTTAACACCTGATGCTAGGAAATCTTCGTGCACTCACTAACCTGAAGAGCTGTGACTCCAGCTTCCTGAGCCAGCTCGAAGTGACTATTTCAAGAAATAGCACAGCCACTACCAAAAAGCCACATAAACACAGGACCTGAGCATCTTCCAGCTTTCCCTACATCCGGAGAGCTAGAAGGGTTGTCTCTCAGTGAAGGTAGGGGAGAACTTCATTGAATCCCTTGACCCTGGGACTTGCAGCTTAAAAAACCTAAAAGCCACAGATAATGCTGTGGATGAAGCCAGGCTCTGAGCAGAATCTGTGGATCTGACAAGGCATCCTGTAGGAAGGTAGAAAACCCTAGTCCCTGGAGCTCAGCATCCTCTGCTCACACTGAAAACATACTCCCTGAAGTCCAACAGCTTCCATTCACACACAAAAAACCCCCACTCCCCAGAGCACAGTATTCTCTGTTCATACTGAAAACCCAGTCCCTGAAGCCCAGCATCCTCCCCTCATACCAAAAACCCCAAACCCTAGAGCACAGCATCCTCCACTCATACCAAAAACCCCAAACCACAGAGCCCAGATCCTCCACTCGTACCAAAAATCCCAAACCCTAGAGCACAGCATCCTCCACTTGTACCAAAAACCCCAAACCCTACGAGCACAGCATCCTCCACTCATGCTGAACAACTGCAGCACCTGAAAAGTGGAAGCAGAAGCATCCACCCCATGGTACTTCCTCCTTCCTGCCCAGCACAGGTGTCTTTCAGGGAGAGAGGATCCACTCACTGCTTCTCACTAAAAACATCAGCCAGCTGCAGAGCTCCCCAGGTTTTAGGAGACAAGCTCCCTTTCCACACCGGCCCCCTCACAGCTATCAGAAAGCAATAATTTCCAGGCTCACCCCTCTGCACTAGACTTCAACCAGCTGCAGACAGGCCCATGCATATCCTCTTCCTAATCCTTCATGCACAATCCCTAGACAGTCCCTGGCTTTTATTATTTTCTGGCAGGAGAGAGCACCACATTAACCCCTGTGTGCAGGCTGCAGCCTGAGCATCTCTCAGCACATCCCAACTTGGGTCCAAATTATAAATGAAACGTTCATGTAACAAGAGAACTGGTGAGGGCCAATTGTCCATTAATATTCTAAACCTTTAATTCCTATTTAATGATCTGTCCAAGCAGTCCCTTCTAATTGCTTGATGTAGTGATGGGCCTAAAACATTTATTTATTGATAAAGCCTATGGGAAACTCTTCCCATGGGAATTTCCGTGCTTTCCTGAGGGGGGTTGAAAGCCAAGGGACAGAGCAGGCAGCAACATCACTGGGTATCCATCCAGACAAGGACCCTGCACTCTCACCTCTACCAGCACACCCTCCCCTACTCAGCAGTTCCCCCAGCTTCAGGGATACAAGATCAATTCCTTACTGGGACATGTTTTAAGGCACGGTGAGTGAGGGAATACTGTCTGTATGTACACTGGAAGGTCCTGTCCTTGGCACAATGCTGTAGAACTCTCAGGGCATGGAGCCGCACCTCCACAGATTCTGGCTAAGGGCAGTTGTTTCCAGATGTGGAGACAGTGTGTCGATGGCACATGAGACACAGGCAGGGTTTGCATGCCAGGAGCACACCCTGCAAGGGGAGATCCTGAGATATGCTCTGCAGCCTCATCAAATGGGAGCAAAACAGCCTCCATCTCCAAGCCTGAGTTCCTGAGGTGCCAGAGGCTTTTCCCCATGAGGGAGCAGAGCCCGGTGAGAGGCCCAAGAGCCAGGAGAGGCTGCAGCCAGGAGCTGCCCCTCTGGCCCCAAGCTCAGCACTGACCTTGAAACGCAGGACGGGCGGCTGCCATCGCTGGCATCATATGATCTGTTACAAAAGACGACGGGCTCTACTTAGAGGTTACACACTGCAGGACAAATTTAACACCCGAGAGCGTTCCCGATCCCACTGGAAGAATTCCTGGCAGGGGCTCAGTAATCGCCCACTACTGTAAGTGGCCAAGTGCCATCACATTGGTTTGGCTCCAGACACACAAGGAGGACCTTGTTCCTTACTTCTGGTGCGAGAGACGGTTCAGCTGAGAGATGACACCACACAAGATGATGAAACCCCCAGGGGCAGGTGGGCCTTGAACCAGAGAGCAAAGGGAATCTGGAAAAGACGCTGTTCCAAATGCCTCCACTTGTTTGAGAAGGTATTTAAGGGCTCCAATTACAAACGTGCATTAAAGGCAGCCTGCCTATGCGTCTCTCTCCATGAAGAGATCCTTGAGGAGAAAGATGGGAGCATCATCATTCAGAAGAGCAAGCAAATGGAATGAAGACATCCTCAAAGGATGCCCAGTCCATAGAGGCCAATGGCTGGGGACTTCCTGACCCAGGCATGAGAATGAAAGGCTCAACACCACGAGAAATAGTCCCTGCTGCCATCCTACCAGCTGTACACAAGCTCTTCTGGAGCCACACTGGCTGTTTTCAGAGGTGGAGTAGGCAGATCCTCCTGTGAAGCAGAGCTGGGGAACAGCACAGGGCAGGCAGGGTGGGAAAGCCTCTCCCAGCATCAGATCTGGTCACAGCTCAGCAGTGAGCCAGACCCTGCCGCTCCCTCCTCCTCCTCCTCTTCTCCTTCCCTTTCCTTTAGACTGGCCCCATCCCTGCATTTCTGGAGCGGCAAGAGTCAGCTCTGCCGATGCTGCTGAAGGGCCCTGAGCCAACTCCAGCTATAACCTCAGGATAAAAACATCAGCTCTGAAACACAGCAACGGGAAAAACAGACAGGCAGCCACGTGTGCGCACATGAGCACTCCTGTAATCAGGAGAACTCCCACTTTAGCAGTGAGGTTTGCAGTAACAAGCAATTTGGACTCTGATTCCAGAGAAGAGGGATCCTGGGTTTGGTTAGGGTGGGCTCACAGTGGGGGGGATGGATGGTGTTTCCTTCCAGCCCTTGTGAACACAAACCCAGGACCTGCTGCTCCTACTCCAGCTTGGCCTCAAGCCTACACCACCGTCCAGGCCAGTGTAAGGGCTGCTGTGACAGGCAGGTGAGGACACTCAGGGCAGGACCATGTCGAGTCAGGCTGCGGGTCCCCCCCAAAAGAAGAAAAGACCTGGATGGGAGCACCAGTGTGGAGGCGACAGAGCCAGGTCAGGCCAGTGACAAGACGACAGAAAACGTCGTCGGGCCAGCAGCTATTTTTATCTGCAAGGACCAACACTTAATACTCTCCTATCTCCCACAAAATGTCACTTGAGCTCGGGCAGAAAGTTTACACCGCTCGTAGACAAGGGCTGAAACCTGAGCATGTAATCCCTGCTCCAGTCAGAAGTTTTAGTGGGATTCACGGTGTCTGGAAAGGGGAAACAGAGAAAAAAAACCTTTCCCTTGAGAAATCATGGCTGGGGCAGAGGAGAAATGGGACAAGCAGGTCCCCCCTCCTGGTACCATGTCAGTCTACAGAGTCACCCACCACACCTGCAGGGCACAAGAGACGCTGTGAGCCCTGGAGCTACATTGTGGCCTCCTTTCACTAGCTCAACTACACTTTAGCTATCCTTAGAGGGTCTTCAGGAGAGGGGACAATGGGGAAAGCAAGGCATTCACCACCCCACTCACTAAATGCCATAGCCCCCAGGGAGACAAAGGGCTGGGAGGAGAAGGGTGGGTTGGGCAGAGCCCACAGGAGGTCTTGCAGAAGGTCAGGAGCGGGACACCTCATCAAAATATTGCTGCCACTCCTCTTGGCAATTCCCCTCTCTCCACCAAACAGCTCTAATTACTTCAAACACTTCCTCCACTCCACTGCCATCTCCTTCCCTTCTCACACCGAAGCCCAGACCCAGACACGCCTGGGGTGCGAGGAAAGGAGGCTTTCCTCACTTAATAAAGCCAAGGTAGAGCGACGCTGTTATTAACAGCAGCCCGGCCCCCCCTCCCTGCTGACAGCAGGAATATTGCACCAGCAATCCCGTGGGAGCACCCCGGCACTGCCCTGACAGCAGATGCAATAACGCAGCCCCGAAGCTGCCCTTTCATATTGCAGTGAGTGTAAACGCCAGTGGCTCCTCTCTCGGGTCCCCCCTTACATCACAAGCAGTGTTCAGTAATAGGGATGGATGGATACCTCCTCCCCGGTCAGGCATGGGATAGCTAGGATTTGGGACAGCATATTTCAGAGAGCTCTTCCCAGTGGGGCAAAAGAGCAGGGGGAAAACAGCTCCAGGCTGGGACTGTGGCATGATAAAACATGTTGTGGCATGTCCAGGTATGTCCAGAAATTTAGGGTACCACATTATGGGCTTCCACAGAAACTCACAGAAGGTGGATTTTAGTAGGGATAAAAGGCACAAGCTCACATGTGCCTTGGAGCTGCCCCTCAACTTCCCCCAGGAGGCTTTTTTTCATATCACACTGGGGCTTTTTTAAATTAAAAAAGATTGGACAAGGCAGACAGGATGGAGGTACAGGCAAGGAGAGGACGCAGCAAAGGACAGGGCTGGGTGAGCCCCAGTGGGCTCTGCAGCCCATGGGAATGCTGTGGGATGCCGAGGAAAGGGGGATGGCCATGGCTTCCCAGCAGGACGCACAGCAACTCAGAACAAGTAAATAGATATTGACAAGGAAAACCAGCTTCACTAGCCCCAGAAATCTTCTCTTACAGCAAGGAGTGGGGTAAAAACCTTGGGGAATATCCTGGAGAGGCAAAGCTCGCATTCCTGAGATGGCCAAGAAGTGATCACATCTATCCCCCTCCATCCCCCATTTCTAAGAGCCATTTCTGAAGCATCACCGGCCAAGAAACTTTGGTTCATTGGACGTGGTTAAAGCAAAAAACACACGCAAAAAACCTTATAGCTGAAACTTAAATGGTGTCCACAAACATCTTGCATATTTTCAAGAACACTAAGGAAATTCACTTTTTTTTCCCCCCCCGTTTTTTGGACTTAAAAAAATGCCTTAAGGGAAAAAGTTATTTAGAACTACTTAGGAAACACAAAGGATAAAAAGCCTGTAATTATTTCTCTGCCAAGGGCTTGTCAGTTTGAAAATCCCCGCTCTTGAACCACTAATCCTTACGGAAAAAAAAATGCAGCTTCGGCAAGATGCATCGTGGGTTGACTTTTGCTGCACTTTTCCAGCACAGAGGCACTAAAGTGAAAGGCACAGATTTGGGTGTCATTTCATTAGCACCTTTCACCCACAATGTGCCTGAGACATGTCCTTGGCTGAGTAGGGAGACCTGCAAAGCACCACCCCAAGGCTGCTCTGCCTGAGAATGGTGCTCTGCAGGCATCAGGCCAGGGAGGGAAGGACCAAGGCTGACGCTTGCAGGCAGAAGTGCCAAAACAGGCAAAAATAAATCAGTTCAAGGTGGGGGTATACTTACTTTAAAAGCCAAGGATTCAGGGAGTTCCTAGGATTTTTCTGTTATGTGGTTGGAAATAGCATAAAGACATTATTGGCAGGGAAACTGCACTTCCTCTGGAGGATGGGGATGGGCCATCCCAGCAGAGCTGAGTGGATCTGGGCCTCTGGTTTAGCAGCCAGATTCATCACTTCACATCCTGGATACGGATGGATGGCATCAGTGCCTCCAAACCTGGTTGGCCATGGAGAAACAATGCCATGGAGCTGGTTGTGTCCCACCCTGGCAACCCTCGCCAGCCTGGAGCATCTCTGAGGGGCACTGTGAGAAATGAGTTACATCAGACAGAGCGGGTGAGCCACTCAGATCCTGCTGCACCCCAGCACCCATCCACCAGCATGGCCTGGGTTTGGAGCTGCACAGCAGAGGGCATCTGTCACACAGGCATCTGGCCCAGCAGGGGCCAGAAAAGCTTGTCCCTGTCATGGGCAGCTTTCTCCCTGCCAAGGATAAACATCTCTCCTAGAGCCACATTTCCCATGCAGGGCCTTCAACCCATCTTCACCCATCTCTGATGTCTTCTTTCATTACTTTCTCTTAATCCATCTCCATAACAGCACCTCCCATCAACATGAGTTTTAATGTCCTTGAGGTAAAACATGCAGGAAGCCTCTCCTCCTTTCTAGGGCCAGAGCTGAAACAAGTTCAGATTCAAGAGCCCAACCTACAAGACTTTAAGCTTCATTAAACTTTTAAGTCAGTCCGCTGAGGTTGCTCTGTCAGCCTTTCATAATTATGGATGCAGTAGGCAGGAGGGGCATTCACCTGAGCAGGCATCAAGGAGATTCAAACACTTAATGGCCTTCCTAACCAAGCTCCCACATCCACATCACTGTTTAAAAGGATCTGCTCAATACCACTCCTGTGAGCTGCCAAGCAGCGGAGATGGTGAGATATATATAATTCAGTATTTCAGTTCCCCATCACCAACCTGGCTGGCCACGCATTTGGCACAGGTGAGACTCAAGATGCATGAGGCTGAGCTGCCCCACCACTCCAGAGGCCACAGGCACCCAAGCCAAGAGGATGGCTGGGTTCATGGACACTGTTCAGGTGACAAACATCTTGCTCTCCCTGCAGCCAAGACCTGGAGTTCAGCATCTTCACTGCACAATTCAGACCTTGGCTTGGCTGAATCCTGTGCTCCAGAGGAGCCTCTTCATCCCCTTTAGCCCTGTAGGAGCCTACAGAAAGTGGTCTACAAGAGTAGAGGAGACTGTCACCCCCTTCTCAACACCCAGTGCAGGGCTGGGGTCCTGCACACCTGACAAACACACACCACAGCTGCCATTCCCTCCTCTCCTGTTGACTGCATAGTCTTCTCCAAGACCACAAATGGAAAAGATGCCTCAGAAGATGTTGCAGGCCAGTTCCAAACCAGCATCAACAAAGAAGGCATTGGGCAAGAGTATTGGGTTTGTGCCTTGAAAAATGCTCACCTCCACTATCAGGACCCATGAATTTAGTCATCAAAATCACCCCCATGGAGGCAACTGCAAACATGTTCCATTTCCTTCCTCCTGTTTAGATAAATCACTACAGAGGTTAGCAACCTTTTGCAAAGCTAGGATACAATTTTCCAGGAAAAAAGACTTAACAGGGCCGGCAAATGCCAGGCAGAAATTTTAACAACAAAAGCAACAAATGATTTTAAAATGGCAGGGATTGGAGGCAAGAAATGACAACACTGACTTTTTCAAATAAAAAAGCTGCTGCAGCTGAGAACTGGCTTCAGGTCCCTTAACCTCTTTTTCCAAATTTTTCCTGACAAAAACTTCCCTGAGCTTTCAACAGCAAAGAGTAAGTTCCCACCTCCCTGTTCCTGCTTAGCCACCTTGGACAATGCTATACAGTGAAAAATCAACTTAAAACAGGGCCCCACTGGCCTCAGGCAGGGAAGAAGCCGTCCTCAGCACACACAGACTCCAGGTTCACCCAAGGAGCTCTGAAGCACAAAATCAGAGGAGAGGATGCACCTCCCAAAGAGATCAATCACATGCAAACAGTAATTCTCGGGGGAATCGCTCTTGCCTCTTGTGTTTTTAAGACCCCACTCTGCTCCCTTGCAGGGCAGGGAACCTTGCCCAAAGGGATTTCGGGGGCTCTCCACCCCACTGAGATGGTGGTTGTCATTCCAGAGGAACAGACGTACCAGTGAGGGAGATTTTGTACGGTGCCGGCGGGGGCGGAGGACAATGGGCTGAGGAGCGATGGTCGCGTGAAAAGGGATTTGTTCCGCTGTCAAGGACAGCATTAGGAAATGAAGCCCACGAGGGAAGGAGAGGGGTAGGGAGCGGCAAGAGACAATGTATGGACAACAGTGACAGGGAGACAGCTGGGAAGGATCAATGCCGAGCCCCGATGGGCTTGCAAAGCACGAGTACCAGCCGAGGAAGCCTCTTCCAGCATCCTCTGCCCTTTCAGGCATTTGCCCCGAGGAAGAGCAGGATGCCTCCATGCAGGGTGAGCCTTAATCTGTGGCCACAGAGCCACAGTGACCCTCGGACAAGGATAAGCATCCCTGCCTCTTGGGATGTGCTGGGATACGGAGGAGAGCCATTCTCCTACTGATTTGTGCCTTCTCCTATCAATCTGTACCTTAATCATGTTGATTTGTGCCTGGGAGAAGCTGGCATCTCTGCAACACAAGCTCTCAATCACCTTTGGTCAAAGGTAGCCCAAAGTGGAAAACATAAAGGCAAGCATGACATAAAAATTAAGCAAATCTGGAGAGAGACTGAGAATTCATATCCACCATTCAAACTCATACAGCAAGATGCTTAAAGCATTTATGAGGATCAAAGAAGCCTTTTTTTAGTTAATTCATATTTCCAGCTGCATTTCATGGGTCAAGGAACCAAGTCTCAGCTCTTCCTCCTTCACACAACCATGGTACACTGTACCCAGACCAGGCACCAGTGCAGGAGACCTGAACCCAAAACAGAATCATATTCTTGGGCACGGGAAATGCTCCGCTGAAAACAGGTAAGTGCATGCAAGTACATAGTGCACTGGGAGAAAATAGATTGTTTGCATTGGACATGACAGGATTTCACCCCTGTATTGAGAAATATATACATCATCCTTCTGGAAATGCCAACCTTTGTGGGACAAATCCCTATTTTCAGATAGCCAGCCTACAAAACATAATCCTGTAGGATCCCTGATAAGCTGAAGAAATTGGTCTTTTGTTAATAAGACTCCAGCAAGACAGATAAGCAAGAAGACAGAGCCACCTCATATAAAACACCCCAAATAAATGGAGCAGGGTGCCACCAGCCCGACACTGTGTCCCTGCTGCTCACACAGCCCCAGCACAGCAGCACTCAGCATGCCCCACATCTTTTGCAAAAGCTTTGGCCTCTGGCTGTCCGTAAATATTTGGGGTGGGAAGCCAGGGATTACAGAACCCCTCTCCTGGGTAACCAAGGTTTCATGAACTTAAAAAAAACCCACAAAAACAAACACCAAACCTCAAACAGAGCTGCCATGAGATGCCTGTCGGTTTCACAGAGACACGCGAGACAACCCGGGTGCATCCTTTGCCCCTGAGGACCAGCAACCCCAGGAGAAGATAACCAGGCACCAGCTGCCTTCTTTCTGCCTAGGCAGTATTCCTTCCAGGCTAAAAGTATTGAGGAACAAAACTGAAGTCCCAGGCCAGCATCACAGTGTAGACTGTCTCACGTCTGCCCAGGGTTTGCTATTTCAGGGAACACCACTAGTCCCCCTCACCTCTCCGCCTCTGAAATCTCAAAAAAATACATAGAAATGCAAATTTCTCATAAAAACACATTTATGAAAAAAATAAAATTGGTCAAACCCCAGTGTTTCACCTTAGTAAAATCCAAGTATTTTCTCCCTGCTTTAAATATATTCTTCGTGTTATGAAGGAGACTAAATCACAGGTCCTCCAGCCCAAGCCCCCTCTCCCCGCTTCACATTTGCATCTGCAGAGGGCACGAGCCAGAGACAAAACAGCACAAAGGGACAAAGAGCATCCTGAGAAATAAAATACCCAGGACATTTCTCTCATTCCCCCTACCCTCCATCTTGGCTGCAGCCTCCTCTTCCTCAGACATCCTCCAGCACCGAGGCATGCTGAGTACCCGCCTTGGCTGCACACCATAGCATTCACCAGAAGTCGGGAACTGTGGATCCAGATCCAAATCTAATCCAAACCACTGGGTTTTTGCTCCCCTCAGCCAGAAGCGGGACTTGCACCCTCGTGAGGAGTAGAGACCTACCCTCACACCATGAAGTCCCCTTTTTCCCCACTCCAAGGCAGAGGGTGCTTTGGGGTCTCCCCAGCCACACCTGGGGTGAGTGTGCAGGATCAGAAATTGTGGGTTTGGGTACATTGAGGCCACCCCACTGGGGCCAGTGGGATGGGGGCAGCCAGTGGAGATCAGGCTCCCCATCAGCATATGCAGATGGGGCAAATCCCTCCCGCACACTGAGCAGCCTTCAACACAGCTCACACCCAGGACCACCACCCTCTCCGAAATCAGCTGGGGGTGACCGCACCACCAGGTCCAGAGCCTGCTGGAAAGCTCTCCGGGGAAGCACCGAGCAAGAAACCGAACCTCTCTGAAATCCCCGGCTCGGCAAATCCCTCCCTGCGCCTGGCGGCTGCGAGCAGGTGAAGAACCGGCAAGGCGAGGGCTGGCGAGCCGGGGCAGGAGAGGAACCCAGCTGTCTCTCCAGCTGGTGGAGACAAAATTCTCATCAAAATGAAACAAACCCCTCTTTCTTCCCCAGCTGATTTCTTTTCAGTGCCTTATCAAGACTGCAAAAATTTGAATCTCCCCCAGCTCTGAGTGCCCTGTCGGGGCACGTTTTTTCCCCTTAGAGTGGGGAAGGGAAGCCAAAAAGGGGGAAAAAACCCCACACTAGGTCCAAAATATGGCAGAAACCACGACGAGTCCAAAGGATGCTTAGGTCATGGCTCTGATGGCACCGACCTGCAGTCTCCAGGGTCCCATTGCCAATGAGCAGGCAAAAGGGTGACCCCAAAGCCACCCCAGTCCCTACCATGGAGGGACAGATGACAAGTATATTCGACTGCCTCGCTCCCAATCTGCCAAGCGTCACTCCTTCCAGGCCTTTCTATGAAACATTAATTGTAAGACACAAATCTAATTAAGGGCAGAGAGAAGGGGCAAGATGCCAAATCACTTCTCTGCTTCCTTTGGAAAGGGGGAGCCCCATGACCGGGAGGACAGGGGTTGATGGAGACAGAGGCAAGGAGTATTTTGCTTGCATGGCATTTCCAGCATGGATCCCGCAGCAGCCTCCATAACGCCCCTCTCATCACTGCATCCTGCTGCTTCCCTGCTTTTCCATCCCCCACTGGCACAGCAAGGCAACTTCACAATAAAACACAAAGGACCGGTGCCTGTCCCAGCCCAGCATACCAACCATTGTACCCCTGGTGGGGATGAGGCCGAATTCAGCTGCCCTGCAGCCACGCTCATCCCAGCCCACAGAGAGTGGGCATGATTCCTCTGGGAGCTGTGGGTGAGGACAGAGATGCTTGCTACAGGAAATGAGGTGCTAGGTGGGGATGGAGAGCAAGCAATAAGCAAAGGAAGCACTAGAATAAAAGACTGAGGGATGGGAAAAGAAAGACCAGAAACAGCAACATTGTGCCACAGAGTTGGCATGTGCTCCGCTACCCCATCCAGACCAGCCTGACTGCTCCCAGTGCCTGGCCAGCTGGAGAAACCCAAGTTAGCATCATCCTCTCCACAGGACTCCCTGCAAGAAGGGAAAAGGGCCTACTGTTGCACTCTAGCCAGGCTGACTCGTGGCTCTCTGGAGGGACAGTTCTTTCCTATCAGTCACAAAAAGCACAAAAAGACTCACTTCTCCAGGCGAGTGAAGGCAAAGAGCTGCAAATCACCAGGACAAACCCACCAGACCATAGCAACTCTCCAGCTGGTGGGACCAGGCTGTGCTAAAGTGTTCAGCATCACCTTCTTCATTCAATCCGTTTGGGATTATCCCCCTCACAGCCCTTCCGGGCTGGGAAAGCAGCGCCAAAGTTTGCAGCTAATTGCGCAATTACATTCATTACCCACGTTAAGCAAGATAAACAGCCACCATGCTCCAAACCTCTTCCCCCTCTCTCCTCTGCAGCAGCAGCTGCCAGAGGAGCCCCCAGCGGGTGAGAGAAGGCTGCGCTGCCCCAAGCTGGAAGATCCCTCCACAGCCTGGCAGGACCATACTGCCAGGGATTCAGGCTCATGCCCCATACGAAGATGCTGGGTGTGATTTTAAAACCCAACACTGACAATGGGTTTCTTTGCACGTGTGTTCTTTTGCGTGCACTTTCAGAGGGTAGAAGGATTTTGTTTTTGCTTTACAACCCAATGCGACTTCTCATTTTATTTCACGGAGGAGGAGGTGGAGGCACCCACGCAACCCCATGACTCCAGGAGCAGGGGATTTCGGAGCCAAGCAAGGAGAGCTTTGCGATGACGGCGCAGGAGCTGGCAACAGCACAGAGCCATCAAGCCGTGCGAAGACAGGGCGAGCATCACACAACTGCCTCCCTCGGCCGGGGAGCCCGGCATGGCGGTGGCGGCTCAGGGGTTGCAGCCGCCCCTCCACTGCCGGCGCCCACATGCCAGGCCTGCTCCGAGATGTGCTGGCCATCTGCTCCTGCCAGCCGGGGCTGGGGCCGGGGCTCTGCGCCGTGGCTGGGGACGTGCCAAGCTGTCCCGCCGTCGCCACGCTCCCCAGCTGCGCCCCCCGTCACGACCGCACCGCTGTCAGCGCTCCCGGCCCCCAGAACCGGACTGTGGCCTTTCCACACACCACCCGCATCACCTGCACCTTTGGCTCCAGGTCCTCCCTACGGCTCTGGCTCTGTTTGGCCCATGTGAACCCACCGTGAAACACCTCTAGGCAAGCAGGGATCAGCTGTTCCTGTCCTCACGCAGATTTGAAGCCTCTGAAGCAGTCCTACTCTTCCTGTTGCTTCCAGCACTCCTCCCCACTTACGGCCAGGGTTAATACAGCCCCTCAGATCTGCCACCACAAAAGCCCATTCCCCTGACCACCATCACAGGGGCCCCATGGCTGGGGCGTGTCCCCAGGGTGATTCTGCAGTCAGGGAGACGGCCAGGGCGAAGCCTGAACCTTGTCATAGTTGAGAGTTATCAGGTTTGGACAAGTGCCGGGGGCTGCCGCGGGATTTGGGATGTTCTGTAATGAACGTCCTCTGCCCCAAATAGATGCTGTCCCAGGGGCACAGCCTTGAGCCGTCGCTCTCCAGGAGTCCTCCCCGCCAGTGCTGGGGAAACTGCTCTGAGAGTGACCCCCAACTCCCCAAGTTCCCGGTCAGCATCTCTATCCGAACTGCCCACGGGTCCTGAGCTGCAGCATGACAAATCAGTGCTGGCCTGGCATCCTCGGTCTTTAATCCATCCCTCTCCAAGTCCTCTCCCAAGGTCTTCCTCTTTATGAAAGACAAAGAAATGTGAAACATGTGTTTTAACAAATTATTCCTCAATTTCTAGAGTCCAGCAAGTCAGATGCTCACTTAAATCTGTCTGTAACACTTTCCATGGGTGTATTTATAACTAAAGGCATAACTCTGCCGTCTCACGCTCTGTCATTAACCCTCTCCAGCCTTTTTATAACCCGAGCTCAAACAGAGAGTGAAGAAACATGTTGGAAGATACTGCACCTACTCATGCTCTGGCAAAACACCCCAACAGTCACCATGTGAAAGAGAAATCCCTTCTTTCAATTTAAAAAAAAAAAAAAGACAAACAAAAAAAACCAAAAAAACAAACAAACCCCAAAACACCAACACCGCAACACTGGCAGGTTGGATTCCAACCGCTTCACCAACACCCCCAGCACCGGCATTTCACACACAGACACCCCAGCCCTTCCACACGGCAAGCTCGGCTGTGCCGAAGGAGAGGCCTCTGGAGCCCGGCTATGCCGCTGCCGCGGGGAGGATCGGCCGCTTTACACGTCGCGCTGCACAAGGAGTGTCAGTCACTTGTGATAATTAACCAGCTATCGACTCGAGATAATGAGCTCAGTCTGAGAGCAGCAGCTCTCGCCCTGCGTGTTTCACACTGAAACCCCCACTATCGGCATCGGCGCTGCGGCCGAAGCAGGCACAGAGAGCCCGCACCTGGGAAAATGCTCAGCCCTAAGACAGGACAGGGAGTTTGGGCAAGGAAAGAATGTTTTTTGTTAAATGAAGAATAGTATGAAAAGCTCGGCAGAGCCCAAAAGGGAACAGTTCTCTGAGATTCTGCTCCACATCCTTGCCATCGCCAGGTAAGGAGTCATAGTGCCGGCACGGCAGAGAACACTGCCGGGGAGATGGAAGAAAAAGGGACACAGACCTGCAGCCCCATGCCAAAATAGTGAAATAAACTTAAATTTACGGGGACAATAACCTGATAGCAAGGGCCAGGTGGGTGCAGGAAGGGAACAGGCCAGTGTCAGTTCAGGGCTAAAATCATCACACCTCAGGGAAACCGCCTGTCAGAGAGCTTTACTCCCCCAGCTCAAGCAAAAGTCACCAACCCAAACATAACTGGGAAATAACCAGGACAAATTGTGCTACCACTGGAGCCTAGGAATAATTTGTGACATTTTTTCCCCCCCATAGTCATTCTTGTCCATCCCAACAGTGAGATGGGCACAGCAAGAAGCCAACTGCGGCACTGATTTCTTTCACAGCCAAGAGATATCAGAGGAGGGTTTCAGGTTGGAGCCACTTCCCGAGTTCGGAAGCTGCAGTCAAGATTAAAACCCACACGTGCTCCAAGCTGGAAAGGCATTTCTGCATAATATTCACCCCAATTTCCCCCTGATGCTCCAAACAGAAACACCGATAAAGCAGAAAATGAGAAATAAATTGTGTTGGAAATGTATGGGAACTGGTAGCCAAATTTCTACAAACAAGCAGCGCACCCAATTTTAACAAATTTTTGCCTCCTAAAAGCCCACCCCGTAACACAGCTCTGCCCTTTCCACTCTCGCAGCAGCTAATTCTTCCGCTCTTTCGTAAACATTTGAAAACAAGGTCACGCGCACAAATTCTGCTTTCAATTTGCCTTGTATCCATAGTGATTAAACTCAGACCCACAATACGGGACTTAAAGGAGGGGAAAAAAACCCAAAAAAAACAACTTTAAAAAGGCCTGGAGCCAGCCTAGCCCCTGGCACGCTCGCCAGCTCGCCGAAGGCCGGGGACGAGAGCATCACCGATGACTGCTTTCTCATGTAACAGTGACATGGGAATCAAATCCTCGGGGCTCCGGCAGCCCTGCTATCACCACAGTGAGGGATCCAGCCCCCCACCTACACCCTCCTCAAGAAACAACCAGCCCGGAGGCAACAAAAATGTAACGGCTGCGAAATCCAGTCAGGGAGTGGGGTCCAGAAAGGACGGGAAGAGAGGGATGAGCAGGAAAAAATGAAAGCAGCTGCAGGAGAGGAAAGACTCAGAAGTCTTCTCTCCATTCCCACTGGAATGTTTTTTCTTTAAAACAAGAAAAACAAATTTTCTCACTGTTTTTCCCTCCATCCCCACACTTGCCAAAGGGGGAGTGTTGGGGCTGGAAGCTTTAACCACCTACATCCAAATTTCCTCTCCATCACAGACCCGGGTGCAAGCAAAGCCTCTGTATGACAGTCAACACTCCAAATTCAGCAGGGCCTTCCCTGGTCCCTACCGAGTGCCTCAGTTTCCCCATCTGACCTGGGGGGGACAATAGCATTTCCCTGTCTGTGAGAATATTAGGAAAATAGCCTTGCCCAGGTCAGGGAGGATATAACATTTCTTTTCTAGATGCTCACCGTGAAAATAAAAGGAGGAGACGGGAAAACACTTGGTCCCGTCCCTGTGCAGACCTGAGGTTACCACGGGTCTCACAGGCTCCTGACAAAACGTTCCTCAACTCCCAAAGCACAACCTGAGCACAACAAAACACCTCGGAAAAGGGGAGAACCAGGGGGAGAAGCACAACTCGCCGTGCAGCACAGTAAGAGCTGACACCTCTTGGGACATACAGGGCTGGGGAAGTGGGGAACAGCTGTGGGACAGCAGCCCCCCACTACTGTCAGCAGGGCACTGAGTCTTTGCAGGCAGTGGGAGCAGAGCGAGGGGGGCTCTCCTGGGGCAGAGGGACACTTACTTCTCGTAGTCCAGCTTGCAGTAGAGCTTCTTGTCGCGGTAGAAGCAGGTGGTCTGCAGGGGCTCCTTGCAGGACGCGCACTGGACGCACTGTTCATGCCACAGGCTGTCGTTCAGGCGCAGCAAGAACCGGTCCGAAATCACTCGCTGACACCCTTCGCACACCGACTTAGGGATCGCGGCTCTGCCTGCGAGGAAGGATCCGGGGGTTGCGATGGGTGGAGGGAAAGGCGGCCGAGGACACGGGCTGGGCGAGGAACGGATGGGGGGGTCCCGCGGCTTTCGCTTCCCCCGCACAGGCTGGTGGGTCGCCGGGGGACAGGGGAGTGTGGGGAGCTGCTGCGGAATCCAGGGGAGACCTGTGCCTCAGGGGAGCCCCGAAGGGGGCACGCCGCCCCTAATTTCGTTCCTCTCGGAAAGGCGGCAGCGGCGCCGCAGCTCAGAGAAAGGGCGGTTGTTTGAAAGCGATAGTAAAACGAAGATCAAAATAAAAAGTAAAATATTTATTGTTAGATACGAAGAAAAGGCCTTCGTTACATGGGGGTTAGGGAGACATGCGATTTAATGTCATCGCGGAACGAGCCAGGCGCGGGGAAGGCGTGCGCCGGAGCACTGCCCGGGCGAAGGCAGCGGCTCGGCGCCGGGCAGGGCTGCGGGCAGAAACGAGCCGGTGAGAGCTGCTCCCGGACCCCCCGGGAGCCCCGGACCCCCACGCCCATCGCTCGGGCCCGCTCGGCCGTGCCCCGCCCTAGGGGTTCCCCGGGAGGGCAAGCGGGGTGTCCTGACTTACCCAGCAGGGAGGAGAAGGGGGCCGCGGGGTCCAGGGCGCTCTGCAAACTCTCCTCCATCTTCAGCCCGTCCAGCATGGTGGGGAGCCGGGCCGGGCGAGGGGCCGCGCCGCCCGCCTGCCAACACAGCCCGGACACACGGCGCTCAGCCCGGCCGGGGCTTCCCCGCCCCGGCTGCCCGCCCGCTCCCCAGCGCCTCGCGCCCTCCTC